>SSNP01000096.1:617182-703495 GCA_006937955.1 Pachypanchax playfairii
TAAGCCACGCTGGGTTACGCCACGCTGGGTTAAGCCACGCTGGGTTACGCCACGCTGGGTTACGCCACGCTGGTTTACGCCACGCTGGTTTAAGCCACGCTGGGTTACGCCACGCTGGGTTACGCCACGCTGGGTTACGTCATGCTGGGTTACGCCACGCTGGTTTAAGCCACGCTGGGTTACGTCACGCTGGTTTACGCCACGCTGGTTTACGCCACGCTGGTTTACGCCACGCTGGGTTACGCCACGCTGGTTTACGCCACGCTGGTTTAAGCCACGCTGGGTTACGCCACGCTGGGTTACGCCACGCTGGGTTACGTCATGCTGGGTTACGCCACGCTGGTTTAAGCCACGCTGGGTTACGCCACGCTGGTTTAAACCACGCTGGGTTACGCCACGCTGGGTTACGCCACGCTGGTTTACGCCACGCTGGTTTACGCCACGCTGGGTTACGTCACGCTGGTTTACACCACGCTGGTTTACGCCACGCTGGTTTACGCCACGCTGGGTTACGTCACGCTGGTTTACGCCACGCTGGTTTACGCCACGCTGGTTTACGCCACGCTGGGTTACGCCACGCTGGTTTATGTCACGTTGGGTTACGCTGTTTCATTACATTATGTTGCTGTATATCAAAGTGCCAACGTTATTCATAACACCTACAAGTGGAAATGTTTCAAAAGGACATCTATGTTAGATTTTGTATATCATTCTTTTGCAAGTTCTGAAATAAACACTTGGTTTTAGCTACATACTACCAAGCTAACACGGGGGTCAACGTGCAAACTCCAGACAGACAAAAGTTTACTCAGATCTTCTAAATTGGGACAAACTTTGGAATCCCTGAAGACCACAAGTACCAGAGAGACACTGCTGAACAGGATTCTGGTCTTTGCTTGGATCTCCTCTCATAAGGAATTGTCCCTAGGTGCGAGTGGTTATTTGTCTAAGTGTGACCCTGTGATGGACTGGTGACCTGTCCAGGGTGTCCCCTGCCTCTCAAAGTAACAGTATACAGTTAAATAAATGAGATCAGTGGTGGTGATATGTTGATATATTTCACACAACTCAAGAGATCAGGTGTTAAATCTGCTGTTTTCAGTTCCTTGGGAAAAAAACAGATGTGAAGAGAACAGGAGACTTGTTTCATTACAGTTATAGTTTGATGAAGATTCAACATGTCTTTGACCTTTCACGAAGATCTGCTTCACCAAATTCTTAACCTGTTATAACTCTTTTGAAATTGCTACCATCAAATTCAAAATGAGCTAACATTTTCTATGACGTGGTAAAATATCTCAATTTTAACATCTAAGATGTTATTTATGTTCTGTTGGAAATAAAAAAATGGGTTTATGAGATTTGTAAATCACCGCATTCCATTTTTATTTACATTTTTCACAGTGTTCCAACTTTTTTGGAATTGTAGTTCTACAGGACAATAGGAATAAAAGCCATTAACTGTTGCTTGTCATCTGAGACTACACACACAGCAGATTGATGATGAGTAAATAAAAGAGAGAAAGACTTTTTATGCTTCTGCATTGATCAAGCTGCCAACAGCAACAGAATGATAGTCACACTCAACAAGGAGGTTGTTTACTCAAACATATGGTCACAGTAATAAGCATGCACATATATAATGATGCTCACATACTACATGCAGGGAATGTGGTGATTTGAATAAACTTTACAGACAGATTGATTTTCCCTCAGGTGGTAGTTTTAAATACAGGACAGATTGCAACCTAAACAAATGGCCTGAGACAACAAGATTCAAGCCTCGATGAGAATATCCTTCATGCATTTAACTCTAAAACCCCAAGAGAAAAATTCTGCTGGCTCCATCCCTTCAAAGCTGGGAAGTATCTTTTGTGCATCCACACTATTAACTAGCTAAGAACTTGTACGTTATCCCTGGTGTGGTGTAAATAATTCAAGTAAAAAAAAAGACATGAAATTGGATTTGTGTTAAGTCCTGTCTGACAGGAGTAATTCTCATGGCAAGTAAAATGACAAGATATTAAGCAAACTGTGATGAGATTGAGTCTGAGGGTGTTATTAATAGAGCTTGTCAGTGTGAGACTGATGAAAACACACTGATATGTAAAAACTCATTTGACGTTGGCACAGAAAAGTGCAGACTTACACATACAAACGCAGCAGAAAAAATAATAGCTATATTACTGTACTAGCAAGAAACCTTTATTGACAATTTTACCCTTTATTTAAACTACATTCAGTACCAAAATCTGAGGGGCAAATATTTAAAAAGTAGGAAAAACTGGGAACTAAATATCATTCAGTCAAACACAAATCCTTTAAAGGCATTACATACGATTTTGCTCAGAATGAGAAGCTCAACGGCTGTTTGTCGTTTTTCGAGTAGTGCGCATGCGTTGTAGCCCCTCCCTCCCTCTTCCTCCTGCTCCCTCAGTGGAAGAAACGTTTTCGTGAATTGCGTAGTTTTGCTAACTATCGCTGGACTTTTTTGTAGAACTACTACAACTTTGTTTATTCAAACATCTCGGAGTCATCAATGATAAAAGGCTGTTTATTGTTACTCAGTAAAAGTGCTGCTAGTGCTGAAATGCTAGCTAGCGTGGATCACTGAAGCCTGATGCTGCACACTGCAGCTTTTCCCCAGTTCATGTCAGATGCTTCTTTCTCCGCGCTGATTCACAAGAGTTTCTGCTCATCTGTTTATTTTTTCAGCATGGGTACGTAAATAAAAAAAAAAAAAACAATTGAAGAGAGCTTTTTTTAGTTACTCCTGCTTTTAATTTGACACCGTTCATCTTGTCTTCAACTCTTTCACTCACTCTTTTGTTTGTTTAGACACAAGTCTGTTTAAATACACAATTACGATCGCATTTGTCAGTCGCAGTATTTTAGTTTGAAGAATTGCTGCTATTTTTGACCGGATTGTGTTATTTCCTGTCAGAATTGATGCAGAACGCTCGCGCAAAAAATAGACCAGACGCCAAAATGATAAATTAACAGCATGTCTGGTGTGAACTACATCATATAGGTTAACAAGGGTGCCGAATGGAAGCGGTCTCAGTTCCGCTCCGCTTTGCAGCGTTTCCACATGAAGTAGTACTTAAACGTAAGCAAACTATGTTACTACAGGGGCGGGGCTTCAGGGGGGGCTGGGAGGACGGTACGCCCTCGGCCCGGACATCAGAGGGGCCCGGCTTAGAGGTATGATGTGAGAGACGGGTCTCTTCCACATCTGAAAAAAACTGGCGAAGACAGGCGAGAACACGGGCCCTTTCACAATTCACACTCAGCGGAGGATGGAGTTTGGGTTCCGATAACAGAAACGTGCAAAATGCTGATTCATGCAGGGTTTATATGCGTTACCCAGTCCGGTTTGAGTCATGGTGCTAAAAGCTTTTTACGAGACTTTAGTGATGTAGTAGGTGTAAAATATTGAATAAAATGTTGTCCTGCATCACCTGCTTTATTTTCACTCTCACATGGAGCTTTATGACACGCAAATTTACAAGTTAATCACCGATATTGCATCCAAGTGCATTGTGGGTAAAACTCGTCATCTAAGGGCCCGGTCATTTGCTCCGAAACTGGTTCATTATCTATTGGCTACTTTATTTCAAGCTCCATCAGGTCTATAATTTATGAATATTATAACTTTTTCTTTTGGAAACCAGAAGTACAAGACCACTACAAGTTGATAAAATGATTTTAAAGTAAATTTGAGATCTAAATTTGCTACAAAATCCTCTTTACCACCTTTAAATGATTGTAAAATTAATAAAACTGTTTTTTAAATATGAAGGAAAAAACCACCTGCTGAGGTGCTGGGAGTGTTTTCACCGAGAACATTAATTGGTAATTCTCAGACTGGCCTAAATTTATTTTACATCTTGGACAAACCTGAATGAATATCACTGCCTTTAAGAAGAAGAAGGTTGAAATGCTACTGTTTACCATCATTTTCCATCCATCTTTAATTTAGCATCTAGCTGAAAGGCAAACAGGTTTGTGGATTGTATGTGTTGTTTACATTTCGGATAAATTGTAGGGATGCAACGATACCATTTTTTTTCAAACCGATATGATAACAATTAAATAATCCACCAAACACAAATGATGTAACTGTTTGTGTTCTGTTCATTTGTTGAAAATGTAAATAACAGCAAAAGTGTGAGTTGTGACTCTGAACAGTAATAATTCAGCTCTGGTAAAAGAATAAATAAATGTTTTCACAGAAACATCAGCAGATCTGCTGTCCTGTTTGTTTCTCAGATAACATTCCGTTAAATCTGACATGGCTGTGTTTATTTTAGATCTAATCATTTTGGACAGGTTGTTAATTCCAGGTATGAACGCTTGTACTTAGCTGTCCTCTTGGGTTGGAATCAGCCAGAACATCTTCATGTCAGGACTGAACAATGTCTCAGCTACTCCCACATCAACACAGTATCTTTAAAATGAAAAATATTTTATAAATCTAATCCCGAGCTATAGCGCACTTTGACTTTTGTGGATTCCCTAAATCATGGCTTTCATATGCAAACATATCTAAATATATATCATGGACAGATCAGGTCAACACATGATTGTACATCCTGAGTTCTGATTGGCTCAGGAGTAAAGCTCTCAGCATGAAGGAGAAGAACACATATAGTTTAAAATCTGAACCCAGGCGCAGTCCAGGTTGCCGGGGAGGTATCCAGGAAGTAACTAGTTTTTTTCTGGCCACAGTTTGAATTCTGTGCGCAGCGAGCAGGACGATACACTTGGAGGGATGCTGCACTCTGCACATCCCTCATCACGCACACACAAATAAGATTGGAAGTGGAGAGGGCAGAGCAAAGAAGCAGAACAAGATTAATTGCTTAAGATGTGTCCCATGATGCATTGCAGGCTTATATGATGAGGCTGATTCAACCTCTGGATCTAATGGTATATTATAATAACTAACTGTTTTGGTATAGAAATCTGTGATTATGGGATTGGCATCAGGAAACACCCACAAAAACCAACAAATTAATCTGATTTCTATCCTTCTGTCTCTTTAAAAACATTTGATTTTACCAGTTCACATGCTCAGTGAATAGTTTTTTTTTTCAAATGATGAATGAACACATCCACAGTTAGAACAAACAAAAGCATTTTGAATAGGAAAATGATTAGAAGATATCTATTAATGTATGTGATGTCATATAATTTAAACACCAGTTATGTGGTGCATAGCTGGGTCTAAGTGATGTGATCTCATCCACCATTAATTTCCATTTGCTGCATTTAGCAGCAGACCTCACACGACAACAGAAGCACTGTAGCTAAACGTTAATGAAAGACATCATATTTACCATGTTGTGTCAATGCAGCACACTTTTCTGCCCAGGGCCGCTGGTTTCTAACATCGTCAGCTTTTAGGGATCTGCTTTCCCAGAAAAATGGAAAGCAGTGACTGGTCATCACAACACTAGCTGTTAATGTATTCTGACTAATCCCAGGCTGTTTGCAACTCTGCTGCAGTTAATAGCCGAGCACCTCAGGCCACAAAAATTACCACAAATCACTCCCCACACCCTGCGCTCTTGTGTTCTGCGCCATTGATTCACAACGATAGAGCCCCAGGTGTTTGGAGGAACAAATGGAAAAGCTTTCATAAAGTTCGTCTTGGTTGAATCACTATTGCGTTGTAGCAATTTGTGATGAATCGTAGACAAGTGAGCGTTTATTTATATGTCATGGGTTATTAACTCAACTTTTGGGCCTACACGCCAGTCGTGCTACTGAACATTAAGCATGGAAGTCACTGCGTGACTCTGAAATGCAGCAGTCTTCACACAAACGTAGTATCTGAGCAAACACACACACACAAAGAGCTCCCTGTGAGGTCCATTCTGGGACCTATTAAATAATCAGGCATGTTTCCTCCCCACGAGCAAAAATCAGAAGCAGCCTGCTGCTCCTCAGCAAACTGCTGAGTATGTGTGTGTGTGTGTTATCAACAAAAGGAATGAGTATTTTATTGTAGCATTATTTTGTGTGTTAGCCAGTAGGTGTGTGTACTCACAGATCCAGACATTCGTATTATGTGAGTGTGCGACTGTGCGAGCTGCATCCCATCTAGCGCTGTCATTCATCTCTGTGGAATATTTCTTGGTGTAGTAAAATGTCTGTACTTGAAAAGTACTCATAGAGTCAAACAACACAAAGTGCTTCACGCTACAGTTTGTTATTCACCCATTCACACACACTCACACATTTAGTGGTAATAGACTACACACATATTGTAGCCACAGCTGTCTGGGACACACAAGGACAGAGGCGAGGCTGCCAGGTACCACCGGACCCCCCGACCACCACCAAACAGGCAGGATGAGTAAAGTGTCTGGCCCAAGGACACAACGGCAAAGCAATCTTTTTCCTGTTGGAGCGGGGATTCGAACCTGTGACATTCTGGATGTACGGACGTTTCTTCCATGGATCTCCTCACTCTATGGACTCGTCTGAATTCATGTCTCAATTTATCTCACGACTCTTTATCTCAAAATCAACGTCTGTTTGTTCTTCTGATACACACACACGGTCTCTTTCATACTTCTGTATCAAACTTTGCGTTTCGATTTCCCCGCCCACTTTTACACGATTACACTGACAGCTTTTCTTTTATCTCATGAAGGCTGATGATTTTACATGGAAACCTTTTCACATGTATAACCTACATAGACTAAACACACACTGAAAAAAAATCACCTGTTCCAAATGGAAAGGAGCAGAGTGGATTTATGCAACTAATAAACAAATTAGCAACTTAATTATATACAAAAAGGTCACCCCAGAGAGATTAAGTCTATCAAACATTAAGATTGTTTGTGACTCATCAGCCTGTGAAGAGTCTGTGAGCAAATAGATCAACAGATTAGATGGAAACACTTCAGTAGCTCAGGAACTCCCATGAAAACTGTTCCTGAGTAATCACAGTAAGTTGCTGTATCAGCTGATCTCAATGACCTTATGACCCTTTAACCTTATACAGTTAAAACTCTGAAAACGAATGTTAAGTTGTCCAAACAGGCAGTTTGTATCTTGAAAATTCAAATGTCGAACATATTCTTCCAAGAAAAACTAAAGAGAAATCGTTCACTCCAACCCCCTAAAAACTTATTTTTGCTGCTATTTTTATTATAAGAAATTTATTATTGTCATAAATCAGGTCTGATCTTGTCCTGTTTTCTATTTCCTTGCCTGATTATGTCATGTTGTTCCCTGCCTCCTTAAGGTAATCATGCTCATGCTGGTCACCCATTTCCTGTTAATCACCCTCATGTCTTTTCACCTGTCTTCTCTCCCATAAAAGCCGTGCTCAGCGTCTGTCTCACCACCAGATTGTTTGTTCACTTCATATAGTAACTATCCAGCCTCTTGTCATTGAACCATGTTTAAATCACAGTGTGTCCCAGCCTTGCTTCTGGCTTAACACCCTCTGCCTCTCTCTTGCCCCATTTGGATTTGTGTGACCACGCCTCAGTGTTCAGTATGTCGTTTAATACTACAATAGCATAACTAAAGGGATGGATCAGCATAACCTCAGCTAACACTAACTATATGAATGATCATAAAGGAAAGTTCAGAGAGCTTGTTGGTTGTTGAGAGCACATGACCGAGATGAATGAAGAGACTTTGGATGGCCTGACTCGCCCATCTCTGCTGCTGCTCATTGCCTTCCTTGATTGAGTTGGTGACTCTTCTTGGTTATCCTAGCAGAAGAAAACAAGCAATGCTACCTCCTCCTCTCACCTGTAAATCAGGTGAAACCATCAAAAGTGGTAGAAACATGAATAATTTTGTTCTTTCTTTGTTAGAAATTAAGTTATTAAGTCGAAGCCTTGTAATGTCACAGGTGGACTAATCACTAAAGCCCAATGCACACCTAAATGCAAAGCCCGGCGCCGCGTTTTCTGACGCACGATAATGGCGGGCGTCAAATTACACCAGATCGCCGCTAAGCCGGGCGTCATTTTCAATTATGGTGCTAATTATTTTAGTGGTATTAGGTTTGCATTATTATTAGGTTTGAATTATAAGATATAACCAAGATGATCTAATGAATATGAACGAAAATTGTCTGCTAGCTTACCAGAACATTCAGTTTCAGTTGAAATTGCCCTCCAGGCTATTTCTTTACGGACATTGTCCTTATAATGAGGAGATCGGGGGTCGTAGAGCTCTGGGTACTTCTGTACTTCAGTGATTAGACACTCCCTTGTCCATCATTGAGTTTTTTTTACAGTCAAATAGCGCCGCTAAGTGGTTAAGGTAGGAGATGTAGGAGACGCCCGCTTTAAGAAGCATAGAAGACGAAACTACGGGTGCTCAATAGGGACTTCTCTAGTTGCGGTGCCGCGTCTGAATTCAACAGATTCTAATCGATGCGCGGGGTGAAGCGTTGCCGTGCATCAAGGCGTTTTTTGGTGATTTCTCTAATAGAAAATAATGATGTTGCATCTTTTGCCGCACGTCAATACATTTAGGTGTGCGTTGGGCTTTATGGCGCTTTTCTGCTAGAGTCAGTTTGGCTCAGCACATTACAATTCAGTTCTGGTGCACTTCCATTACCTTATTTTCAGAGCTGAGCTGACCCCAAAGTGACCCCCCACGCTCACCTGTGGACTGATTGGTCCAGTAAAGTGATGCCAGTCACACCCCTACCTACGTAGCGGTGTGATCTCAAATAACAGCTGGCAACAATAGCTTGCTATTATTTGTTACTACATTGAAGATTTCAGCGATAAACTTAAAAAAAAAACCTCAAATGTAACTATCGGGCCATTAAGGACCACAACGGTTGGAGTGGCAGACCGTAAACATGGAAGTGGTACGGTGAACTGGAAATTATTTATGGGGAAAGGCGGCGAGCAAGGGGAGAGAGTGGAGCGGCTCTAGCATCAACAAGCACTTTCATTACTTTGAAAAACTCTTATGGCGAGCTCACTCAAGCACGTGTAGTTGTGCTGTTGTTTACTGTGCAGATACGCTAGCTCTGTACGTTAGCTTTGCTAGCTTTGTCGGCTACGTTTTTTTTTCCCGCTCAAAAGAGTGTTGCACTAAAAACATCGATTTCATGGATATTGGAGATGATAAAAGAAAATGGAACATTGCAGACTTTAGGATGGTCTTAGAACATGTGTGGGAGGCGGACGACTGCTTCGCCATTGTGTCCAAAGCCAGCGTGGGTTGTTTGGTGGAGGAGATGCGGCTTGCTAGGGAGACACTAAACTCAGAAGACAAGAGCTGGTGCATTGAATCACACTGACGTCAAAATCCCAGTTCCATTCTCAAGTCTAAATGTAACTAAAGTTGACATTGACAGGAGGTTGTAGGGCTGTGAGTGGGTGTGGATGCAGGAATGAAAGACAATCCTGTACTTGGAAACAACAGATAGATGTGAAGACAGTTAAAATAGTAATTGAACACATATTGAACCACTTCCACTCTAGTTTTGTCTCGTGCTTTTTCTCTCTACTCATTTCCTAAACAACTTATTCTGTCGAGCCACAATAAACAAATGCAGCAAGCGACATGTGCAAGTGAAGACTGAGTATAAGTGGAGTAAACAAAGTAAAGCTTTTAATCTGTAAATGGAGAAGGGTAATGGTCATTTAGGCATTAAGATATCCCCTTTGTCTGTCTGCTCTCTTTGCATCTCCTTAATGGTCCTTAAACATTTATGAAGGCTGATAACAATGAGGAAGCGTAGCTACAAGAGTAATCAAATCACTGCTGGTTATAGGGCTCTACTCAGAAGGGGGGATGGCGGGGTGATGGGGGAGGATGGGAGGGGGTTATCTGGGATTTAGGAGGAGAGTGTCTTATGGGAAATAGAGACAAAGAGCCTGAGACAAAAATATATTAGCTTTTAAAATAGTCACCTTCAGTCTACAAATGTTCCTTGCTTTGTTTTCAGCAAGGAATAATGAGTCATGATGCTGTCAAGTGGAATATTCTACAAAGCATGTCACACTTTCCCTAAACACATCGCTCTGTCTTTCTGAGGAATTCCCTCACACATCAGCATGTTTTTATTTAGCAGTTTGTTCACTGACATTCATGTCTCAGTACTTCATTGTTAGAAAAGTCTAATTTCTCAAACTGAGGATTTGAGATGGCTGTTAGGTTGGATAAAACCCTGTCTGCTAACAGTGGCGTATATTAGGCTGTCAGAAGTAACAACCAGCTCAAAAACAAAACAAAACAGGATTTAAAAAACATCCCTCACACTTTGTCTGAGACTCCTAATATTTATTCAATAAGCTGTTAAGATGAGAGAGAAAAATAAAAAAGTAATCCTGCTTTCTCATTTTGAAGTCCACATTTAATTTAATCCAAGGTTAATTTCTGATTATTCTGCTTGGTCATTAAAAGCAAGATAAACTCAGCACAAAATATAAGATAATAAAAAGATAATTAAAGTTTTTAAAGATGGTTATTGGACATAAATCTGATCCTGTTGGAAAGTCTGTTTGTTTCACCTTAAATTGAGCCAAATTTGTAGGAAAACGCATTTATGGGTTGAGCAGCAGAGTTGAATATTGCTAAATTTGTTCTGTAAATGTTATTCTGCCCCTGACTTTTGTTCAGAGCTCTGGTCCTCCAGGTGCTGACAGTCAGCTGGTTGATATGCCAAACCTGTGAGTATGGACCCTGCAGTTGGTGTCTCCTCCACGCACGCCAGATTTAACTGGTCTGGATTGCATCTGTGCTTTAGGACAACTTCAAGCTGGTGTTTTCACAAAACAAAGTTACAGCAGTTTTTAACTGAGGCACGCTACGGCACGTAACCAATCACGTGGAGGGAAGCAAAACTCACACTCTCACAGATAGATGCTGAGATGACTGCTCAATGGCATGAGGCCAACTTTGGCCAAAAAGAATAAGATCGCTGTGGCGTAGGAGTTCATGCGTTGAAGATCAGAAAGACTTTTACTGGGTTCAGATGACCACCTCAAACACTAGAGACTGTAAGGAAGAAGCTGCAACATGCTGCATTAAGTTGGTCCATTGACCTCTGTGCACATGTGTAACACCAGTTATTACAACATAAGACAGAGACGCAGCCATGTTCTTTTATCCAAAATAATTTTATTTTGTCTACAGTGGTTCAAATACTCCTTTGTAGTATCTAGAAGTCATCATAGCTATTGTCAGCTGTCTTTTTATTTGTAATTTTTAAAAATTGACCTTTGCACTACTGCTTGTTCGACATCTCGCTCAGTTAAAACTTTATTTTGATATTGTCAAACATGTAACTTGAGGTCATCAGTTTACAGTTGTTCATTGCACTTATACTGTTTGTGCTTATTTTTCACATCTTTTATTAAATAAGTGGTCAAAAAGAGATCGTCAGTGTCAGTAATGAAATAAAACAATACTGCTGGTCACTTTGTGGGGGCAAAAGTAATCAGAAAAGTAGTGTAACTAAGTTACTTTGAAAAATGAGAACCTAAGTAGTGTAATATATTACTTTTTGTGAAAAGTAACTTGTAATGGGGTGACCAGTTACTTTTTTGAGTATTTCCCCAACTCTGCTGACTAGTCTACACCGTTTACACCTAAGGTGCTCAAGTCCAAGAACAACAACATCTGTCTGTCTGAATTTGAGATCAGAAAATTAAGTGTCATCCAGGATTTTTGTCACTAAAATGAGCTTGTAATCTGAATACTGGATTCACTGGGCTTCATTCATAAATAT
The DNA here is from genome assembly GCA_006937955.1 of Pachypanchax playfairii. NCBI lineage: Eukaryota > Metazoa > Chordata > Actinopteri > Cyprinodontiformes > Aplocheilidae > Pachypanchax > Pachypanchax playfairii. The sequence continues at coordinate 628,917 of SSNP01000096.1, forward strand.
CATCAATATTCCAGTAGAAATTTATACCATGTTGTCTAATAATTTTACCAAATGGTAGCATGTATTCAGTAAAGAGAATCAGTCCGAGAATTGAACCCTGAGAAACACCATGACTGAGTCTGGTGCATGAAGAAGATTCACTTTGACATTAACAAACTGGAATCTTAATATGATTTAAACCAGTTTAGTGCATCTAACAGGACAAGCACAGACACAAGTCCACTGTCTGAGGACACGAGAATATCATTAGAAACTTTCACCAGTGCTGTTTCAGTTCTAAGTTTATTACTGTGTGAGATAATTAATGGTTTTGCAACTGTCTTTTCTATCATTTTTTTTAATTGAAGGGTTTGATATAGATCAATGATTACCTTGAGATCCTGGATCAAGATCAGATTCCATAAATCTACTTGATGTCAGTAATTGGACCCATCTCTGACACACCGTAGGACTGAAAGACACATCAGTACACAACAGTAAGACCGAGGCAAGTCTTTTTCAACAAACCTGGGCCCTCATTTATCAATCGTTCTTACATATGTGCGTATTTTGTGCGTTGGAACAATTCTACGCATCGTGTAGTATTTATCAACTTGTACTTGTACGTAGAACATGGTAGAACATGGAACCAAAATACTGAATGTCTCAGTCATCCACGCGTGTTCCTCATCCACAAATTATCTCTGAACCAATTAGTAATTATGTGTGTTAATAAACAGCTTTGTCGCACAATTGGTGGTCAAAGTTATAAAAGACACCCGTGACCTGTAAGTATTTAAGATCATAGGATGGCTGATCTTGTATTATTGGAGGATAACGCACCCCGGCGGGAGCACGTCTTCAGTGACCGTACAGACGCTGGGTGAGCGCACAGAGCGGCTCGAGCAGAAACCACTTTCCAAATAAACAAAAAGGCCTGTTTCAAATTGTAACTAGGTTATTTATTCATTATGTGTGAAGCACAAGCAGCAACTTGTTTGAGGGAGGCGTTGATGTCGGCAAACAGTTTGTTCATTATAATTAACTCCTTCACTTCCTTAAGAGCCTTTATTACAACTTCATGACCGCTTCAGTCTGAACCTTTGGCTCCTTACACACCGATGACTCCTGCACCAGCTGATTGATCCGTGTCTGCAGGGTGTGGCACAGCTCCTGTTTTGAAATAAAGTGTATAGGCCTATTATTTACCTGTCTTCAAGCGCCTAATTGATTCCTTTATTTCTATATAAAGAGTGCATCATTTCCCTTTTCATAAAATAAAAAGCAACTCCTTGTTTTATCTGGTTAAGACGGATGTCACTTTAAATTAAAAGAAGTTTGACTGTGGACACTAGATGGTCCTGCGTTTTCAGTTGGTGAAGATATGTTTTCACTGTCTCCGTGTACAGTAATGCCAATTATGGTGGAAACATGTCTGTCAAATGCAGACAGCTCTGTGATATTCTGTCCACCTCCTGTAGCGACTCTGGTCCTTCTGTGCTCTGATAAACATTTCAAAAAACAATTTCTCTTTTATTTGAGAAGGGGATCGCTCCTCTGTTCCAGTCGCATTTACCACATCTGCAACTCTCTCCCAGGTTGTAATTTTTCTTTTATTGGTTACTCCTGATCTAAGAGAACCAAACAGCAATTATTGGTTCTGTTTCAACTCTACAACAAGTGCCTCGACCTCACTGTCACATAAAGTTCTTTGTTTGTTTTTTATTTTTTTCTCTAGGCCATTATTTTAGGGATTTCCTGTGTGAACGTTTAAAGGAAGTGCTGTTGCCAAATATGGCTAATTGAGGGTGCTTCTGTATGCAAATGACTGTGAACAGACACGAGGACCCGAGTACGCACAAGTGGTATTTTATCAACACATGACGTGCGTACGAGTGGCCAGCGCACATTTGATAAATCAGACTTTTGACTGTTCGTATGAACATTTTAATTTTAATTCGTAGGATAGAATATAGGACAGTTTTCATTAACGTTTGATAAATGAGGACCCAGGACTAATATCCCAAATCTCAAAGTGCCCAAAAATATTATTTTAAAATATATAAATTAAGGACATGTCAGCACATCATGGCACTCACATTACGATTACTGACAACATCATTTTTTTCCCCAGACTTTTACGTACAATATGATTCCATAGAAAAGGCCATTAATTTCATATGTCTGACAGGTCTCTGTACTTGAATCTCTAAAGACAACATCACCAACCTTCAAAGTGGAGCTTGTTCACACTGACTTTCTTTGGAGTGTTTTGGAAAGTGGCCCGTTATATTGCCACATAGTGTTAGGTGTCAGCTGGTGGTGTGTATTATGTGTATGTATGGGTATACGTGGCCTACTTACCTTTCTCTACAGGGTGTGGCAGATTAATCATCAGGAGCAGGTGCCGCTCGTCATCTGCCACTCAGCCTGGGATAAAAGAGGTGCAGCGACGTGAGACGGACGCCAGTTGGTTCCACACCGTTCTGTGGTAACAAGGTCAACTTATGCCCCTTTTCCACCGACAAATCGGCACGGCGCGCTTGAGAGCGGTACAGTATGACCTCGACTTACCTTGGATTGTACTCCTTCTCCGCCGAGAGAGGAGGCAGGACCTCCTCTCTCGCTGGATTTCGTTCCAGTTCTCCTGAGCGCCTTTACCTCTCCTTGCTGGCCGTCTTGCCGTTCTGTTCAGATACTCACTCTTCCTGATCCTGACACGCTCCGCCGTGTCCAACCTCCTGCTGTCCTGGTCCGTCTCCGTCAGGATCTTCCTCCACCTGCTCCTGGAAAACAACACCGATCTGTCCACCCTCCATCATCACCTACATCGGAACCCAGTTCTTGGATCACTGCACCAGCACCCGCCGCACCAACACCACCACCTCAGCTGTCACCGGCATCCTTCACGCATCCCATCCAGCTCACAACCATAAGCCCCACACCTAACACACACTACCGTAACGTTATCGTTCTCACCTCTGTTCCAATCTGTAACCTGCTCTCTTCTGCCATCAGATCCACCAGCGTTCTTCCATCCAGAATCAACCGACTCCTGTGAACCAGAACCACGTGCAACTTCAGTATTATCATTTCTGTACACAGCTGTCATTAAAACTTTTAAACCTTCTTCTGTATTGGTCTGGAGTCTGGGCACTGCATTAGAGTTCAAACTAACCTCCAAACATGTCACATAGTTCACCCTCAGTTGCAGAAACAGTACAAAAATCTTTGGCTTAATGTCAGAAGCCTTGTGCTAGACATCTAATACTTTCAAACACCTACACATTCTTCATTTTGATGGTTTCCTCATTATACCTCTAAACAGGGCTTAATTTGAGTCCGATCCTGCCGGAACAAGATCCGGGAACTGTCTTATTTTGAAAGGGTGTGTTCCGGTAACTGTTTGCTGGGATCCGTTAACGGCGCCAGTTGGGATAAATAACAGCAGCATCAAAATGCCAAAAAGGCAGTATAACTTACTTCTTCTGAGCTTATCATCAGCCGTCTGGTCCGACAGTTGTGTATGTGTGTGCGTTCCGGTAACAGTTTGACCTCAGTGAATTCTGGTCTCATAGCGCTATTTGCGTTCCGGTAACTTTTGATTTACAAATTAAGCACTGCCTCTAAACTCTCCTTCAAACTCCAGGATCACTGCTTTAACCAAAACTTTCTCAGAATGTGGCTTTATACACTCAGAAGAGCAAACAGTTGTGCTATATGACCTTAGATTCTATACCTCCTCTCAAGCCTCTCCCACCTGGAAAGTTATATCTGATCACATTGCTCCTCTCATACCACTTGCTTGTCAACAGTTGTACAAAATAACAGTTATTGACTCTCCTTGGTTAACTCATTTATGCTGTTCATGTAATTCCCCAAGAAAAACTTTAATTTCACACCTCCTGGCCAAACCAACTAGCATGCCTTCTCTACATGACATAATTATTCTTGACAGTCTTTGAAAAATGGAAATGTGTCTTTTCCATCACTTTTTGTCTTCATGGAATGGCATTTAATTGTTTTACAAATATATCATAACCAATCCGAATCATTTTCAGCTTAATAGTGATGGAGTGCCTCCTCAAGGCTTCGTGAGCTACTACAACACTGGGTGGTTTATATAACCCAAAGGCAGAGTTCAAATGGACCATAGTTCACTTGACCTTCATCAAAACATCATGAGACAAATCAAAATCCTTGATCAATTTTAACTACTGGTTGCACGGTGGAGCAGCGGGTAGTGCTGTTGCCTTGCAGTGAGAAGGTTCTGGGTTTGAAACCGAGTTGGAGGAAAAAACCAACATGTGCACAGGGAGAACATGCAAACTCCATGTAGAAAGGTCAAACAGTCCAAAAATATGCTTGAGGTTAACTAGCAACTCTGAATTTTCCCTGTGTGTGTGTGTGGTTGTCCGTTTATACTGTATGTGGTCCTGTGATGGGCTACCGACCTGTCTAGGTGTGACCCCGCCTCTCACTCAATGATCTCTGTATATTGGCACCAGCTGCTTGCGACCCTAAACAGGAAAAAGCAGGTACAGATAATGACTGACTAATTTTCACTAGTCCACAATAGAAATAATCATAACTGGATATACAATGGTTTGGTTTGGAAACTTCAAAGGACGCGATCACAAATAACTGAGGAGAACTCGACCCCTCAACCCAGTTAAAGAACATCTAACCACCTGCTGCAGGAGGAATGAACATCCTGTTACTGCCTGGAACAGGCCTGAGAGATGTTTCACTCTAGAGCTGTCAGACTTCTGAACATGATTCATAATTGCATGTAAATACTGTAGGTCATTTAAATTTGATTTGTAGTTTATAGATTCAGATTTTAAGGTAAGAAAAAGAAACTGGGCGAATGAAAATGAAAAGTTCTTTCCCTTCTCATTTAATCCTAGAAGAGTCTTGGTTATTTGACTCCAACTCAACTTTCAGAGGGTTTGGCTTTGATTTTATCATCTGTCTATATTTGGGTTTCATTGTCAGAATAATATTTGCTGTAGGTTAATTTACAGAACTGGATCTATAGGAGACCGGAGCCATTAGTTAGAAGCTGGTAGAGGTAGATTAATGATGCTTTAAGAATATTTTGATCCTTCTTACTTTGTCCAAAGAGTAAGTCACTGGGCTGAGATGAGTCCAAGAGACCGAGGAGACAAACCAATTAACAAGGAGGAAGAGAAGGAGACTGAGGTGCAAATGGGTCCAGGAGGAAATTATGTGGGGTGTGTGTTCTGACAGATCTTTAGTTTTTAGATGATCCCAGCAGTCAAATAGTCAGGAACAGGTGCAAGGTAAGTCCATGAGACTATGGAAATGTAACTATGAACAATTTAACAACACAGTAAACACAGTACTGAATAGTGACAGGTGTAAATACCAAACAGTTCTTGATTGCATAGTAAATACAGCTGCAACTGCTGGTGACACAAACTCCGCCCAAGGGAAAAGGTACAGGAAGATAAAACATCAAGCAGGATGATGGAAGAGAACATGAAGGAACTGAGAGGAGGAAAGAAAATACATTACAACGTAGAGAAAAACCAAAAATGGTTTCAGGAGTGTCCAGACTCACATTCATTTTCTTATAACACTGCTTGTTGTTGGCGGCTTCATGAGATTTGTAATGGCTTCTGCTGTCAAGTCTAGTTTGCTTGTAAACTGGAGAGTTTGTTTTTTGGCCTATTGAGTGTAAAATAGTCTGAATCACTCTGAGCCTCTACACACAGGCTCAGAAGATCTATTTGTAAATAGCTTTGCTTTACCTTGGTTTGTTGTCTGGTTAAAGTCTCTGGTTTGTGCTAAAAGCTTTTTTATTTATTAAATGGAATTATAGTTACAGGCCCACTCTGTAACTATAAGGTTTGTGAGATATCTTAGATTTTTGTATGTTTTTGTGTAATTGTAATTATAAACATTAGTTTTGTAAGCTTTAAAGGTGAAATTTGGAATATTTTCATAAAAAGCAATATTTTTGAAAAAATAATGCCTCCACGGGGTGTTTAGAGGGTTGTAAAATAAAAATGCAGCATTTTATTTTGAAAGGATGTTCGAAATAAAATATAATAAAATATTATTTTTGACGGGCACGACGTTGGTATTTTGTTTACATCTACCAGCCAATAGCTGGCAGAGTAGCGGGCACCATTTTGGGTTGCCTAATACCGTAAATACTCCAGCACAGTGAGGCTGGTACTGTGGAGTCTGCAGGTCAAGCAGCTGGAAGTGTATGGTGATTATATAACTTATTTCCAGAGTCAGTGTGTGATCAGCGGGTCTGGAGAGTATTATTAGTGAGCTGAACTCATGATATTTTATTGTGGCATTAGAGAGGGGAGTCACGAGCCTGGCACCCCAATGGCTGGAGGCTGGACTCTGTTGTTGTGGTGTTCATGATCCATATTTCATATTTAAAGAGGCCCTTCCATTAAAAATGGTTTTTCTGAGGTTTCTGTTGAATATTTTAGCTCCACAGGTGTTCTTACCTTCATAGTGGGTGTGAAAACCACAGCCACTGTTCAACCCTAAGAGGGCAGCACTAAGACATTTTTAGACCAAAAAGTGCTGACTTACACAAATTTACAAGAAAATGTCAAGAAATTCCCAGGAACGGAAAGATTGCATTAGTAAAAACACATTTATGCCGTTTATTAGCAAAAAAAAAGTTGTTTTTGGGTGCAGTTACACTTTAAAAACTCACGTGTTCCCTGCTAGTAAAAGTTGTTTTATCATCCTGGAAAACCAAATGTTCAAATCACTTATTAACAGCTTGATATTAAAGATATTCCTGTTCATGTACATGTACGTGAATGACAAAACTGCATTTTGGGAATCATCTGAGGTTTCAAACCTCTGCACTAAATAAACAAACCATGTATTACAACCACAAAACTGCCGATCGCCATACATAGGGCAGAAAATGTATAAACTAAATATCTGTTGTTTTACAGGATTTTAACAGAGAAACAGTAGCTACGTTTACATGGGCACATTCAGGGCTTGACATTAACACCCGCCAACCCGCCAAATACGGGTGAATTTCAGCAGTGGCGGGTGACGCAGCCACTCCGACTAGCCACTTTTGGCGGGCTGAATTTTATATACATTTTTTAATTGTAGTTTTCTCAAATGACATCTGAAATAATAAACGAATTGCAATGTGAGACTAAGACACTACAACTCCCATGAGCACTGCCTGCGCACAGTGTTTGCTCATTGGTCCATTCGTGACCAACGTCACTTTAGACAGCCGGTCCCTGTGGACAACAGTTGTGAAGTAGTGGGGGTGATAATGTGGCGGCACATTCAAGGCGTCAGGAAACCCGAAGAGCAAACAAAAAGAAAACATGAAGATGAAACGAAGGAAGGAGAGACAAAGAAAAAGAAAAGGTCGTTTAACGAAAAGTGGAAGACAGCAGGTCGAGAATGGTCATTTACATTTAAAAAGGTTGTAAATCTAGGTCAAGTAAACTTTACCACGCCATAGTCAGCTTTAATCATATTAAACATAATTTCTCAACAACAAAATTGTGGCTAGTGAAAATGCTGAGTGGCTAGTAACTTTGGAAAACCACTAGCCACAGTGGCTGGTGCACAGAAAAGTTAATGTCAAGCCCTGGGCACATTTAATCGGAATAAACGCCCAATCGGATAAAAAAGACGTCATGTAAACATGTCAACCCGAATGTTTTGATCCGGTGCAGCCTGATCCGAAAGAAATTTACTTCTGATCGAGAGGGGTGGTTTTGTCCGATCTTCATTCAGATAGACGTGCATGTATACACCCATTCGGAAAGAAAGGGTGAAAAGAGCCCACTGCGCATGCGTACAACTTCAGCGTGACGTCTTTCCGCTTTCGCAGACTCAAGTAGAAAACATGGCGGGAGGTAAACAGAAGTGGTCTGCTGGTGCAGTCATCCTGTCATCCTGCTCTCCTCTCCTGTGGTGGAGGAGCAGTAGCAATATGTATTCAGCCTCTAGCTTGGTTAATGCGACCAGTAAAAACCCAAACATAAAGGTAATGACCCGCAGAGGGTCCATATTGGGGATAACGTGAGTCAGCTCGAGCACACGATGGGGCGGGAAAGACGTGCAGAAAGGACGGAGTTTGTTTACTTTTTTTCTTCCCCCGGAAAGACAACTCGCTGTGCGCATGCTCAACTCATTTAACCTGATCGAGTGCTTGGTGCATGTGTACTCATGGCATGATGAGATCATTTCAGTTAGTGTCCATGTGAACAGGGATTTGGGAATTCCGATCGACCAAGATTTTAATCAGATTGGGGAAATTTGGCGCATGTAAACGTAGCTATTGATGAGTAAAGAGTTTTCTGCTCACGCTGAAATATGAGGGACTTTTAAAACTTTGTTCTTTTTAAATGAGCAAAACTATTAATCAGAGGTCTGCCATTTGAATGAAATATGTTTAACTGGCTCTTTTAAACAGAACAAAATTAATTAATGAGAGAATTCAATGCCTTGGGAGTGAGCAAATGCTCCTGCATTCATAAGTGAGAACCCGTACTTTGCATTATAGGAGGATCTTTATATGTTGGGTTTTATTTAAACATTAAAATTATCTTATGGCAGTTTTTGGCTTTGAGCCAGAAGCTGTCGATGTGTGGTATACCATAAATTTTGATTTTATTGTTTGTTTTGTTTGTTTGTTTTTTCTTCAGTAAGCAGAACTGAATGTAAATCCTCCATGACACATTACCAGTGTTTTTTTCTACCTTTGGGCTGTGTGCACATCCCTGATAGAGTTTATCATTTAATCCTGTGCTTTTGGAGAACAGTTAACACGCAGCTACGAATGATCAGCACAGCATGACAAATGCTTAATCACCCACATTTTGTGGGATATTAATCTCAAGCTAATACACCCACTGACAGTGTTACATTTAGGCATATTTAAGAAGAAATTCCAGTGTGGTCTCAGTACACTGCTCTCCACCTCAGAAATGCATGTGATGAGTGTCGTTTGGTTTCTTTCCCTTAATTTTTCTCTTTCTCCTGCTTCTTCCTCGTGCTCAGTCTCCACTCCTCTTATCAAAATCGCTCAGTTCTCCCAGATATGTTCTGGTTCGTGCTGATTCACCACAGATGTAGCTGAGACAGCAGGGCCAGGTACCAGTGAGTGGGTCGGCACAGATAAAGATGAATTTAGTTAACAGCAAAAGCATTCATATACAGTCTGTAGGGCCCAGAAGTTGGCAGCATCTCAGGCTGGTTTGTGTGTGTGTGTGTGTGTGTGTGTGTGTGTGTGTGGTGGGGGGTTACTTGGGGGTTAAATGGAGCCAATCATACACAGAAAAAACAGCATTACACACCACATTAGGCATCATCTCACCACTCTCTTACCTAGTTCCCCCTGTTTGTCTCTCGTCCCGTCTCCCTCACTGTCTCCAGGTGTGCAGCCAGCTGATAGTGTCAGCTCTATTTGCACATTCACTTGAAATTCGCCAGAACTAATAGATTCTACTAGATTCAGCTAACTTAATACTGCTGATTCGCTGCTTATTGCAGCAAACTAGCAAACTAGCCAATCATTCAACTGACCAGCTGATAAAATGTCTGACTTGCAAATATAATATGGATATGAACTCAGCGTTAAACTCTGATAAAGTTCATATTTTATTGTTGTTTTATAATAAACAGGCAAATACACAAAGCTTTTCATCTTATCCTCTGCAAGCTGCACTGCAAACTCACAACAAAATGTTTCATGTATCTATGTTATGAAAAGCATTTCACTTACTGCAACATGTCAGCAGATTCAGTTTATGAGTCAATAAACTGAAATCCCATCAGTTGTGTGCTGAAAATAAATGAACTGAGTTGTAATACCGTTCCTGAAATACCACATCTGCAAACCTGTGGTGAAATTTATCTTTAAAAAGTCAAGTGGTCCTCGAGCTGCAGTGACCTGTGTGTCACACATGATTTAAATTGATGCAGAACAAACTTGTCAGCGTCCTGAGGAGCTTCTCCTTCTGCTTTCCTCATTTTCTTCTATTTCTCTACACTGACACCCTCCCTTCACCTGATGTCTTACTTCAGGTGAGTCTGAACTGTCTCTCCTCAGCCCCGCCCTCTGGTTTGGTTGTTCACTTACACCTCATCTTCAGAGGGTTTATCTACCCAGCGCCAGACTGTCGAGTCACTCATGGTTGTAGCTCTTGACAAGTTTTAAGTTTATACTTAATTTCTAGTAAAATCTTTGTTTTCACCTTATTGTTACCTTAGATATCTCTTTCTCTTTGTTTTCGCCGAGTCCTCCTTCTCTGTGTGTGTGTGACCGTTTCCAGTGTGGATTATTACCTCAGGTCACCTGCCTCTTCAACTCACCTGAGCTCATTCAGCCCTAAAGTCATCGGGCTCCTTGGTCCTTGAAAACCTCTCTGGCTCTTTCCAAAATTTAAAGAGGCCATTTCATACAAATTTCATGACCTTGTGTTTAAGTATTAACCAGTAATATGAAACATTTTATATCTAAAAAACGTCAGGAAACATTGATTAACAGACCTTTCTATTTGTCTGCGTGAATATTCGTCAGGCTTCGGGCACCAGCTCATTAATATACATAATTTGAATTTGCTGGACTCTGATTGCCTAACAAACTAGCCTGTGAGAGCAAGGTATACTGTTTTCCGCTGCGCCATGGCAATGTCACATGTTGTGTCTTCCTGTTTGCTAGGTCTTATGCTAATAGCTTTTAGCCAGCAGCATGCTAGGCGTGGTTTCAACTGCAGGAGCTGATGAATACTAACGAACAAAGGAGTTGTGATGAAACAGATACAGGCTGTTCAGATTCATGTGTTATCTCTACCTGCGTAGCTTGAGAGATTAAAACTGAAAGAGAAGTTGTTGACCTGTTTTCACACCCACTATGAAGGTAAGAACACCTGTGGAGCTAAAATATTTAACAAAAACCTAAAAAAACGTTTTTAATGGAAGGGTCTCTTTAACAACCAAAACAAGTTACAGATTTTCTCTCCTTCTACAAACGTTTATTCAGCGCTGTGCTGAAACTCACCTCTCCTCTCAGTCTCAGATATGCCTCAATGTTTGCTGCCACATTCTGACCTTCCTGCCGTCTGAATAAAACCTTTTTCTTTCATCATTACACAATAATCAGTTTGGTTCTGTCAGCATTTGGGCCCGGCTTGCATTTTGTGTTTCCTTTTGCAATCCACTTCACCAACTTGCTCACGCTGATGGTACATCTATTCACAGTTGTACTGTGTCGATGTTACAAATCGTTGGTTAAATATATTTATTTTGCAGTTGTTTTGTAAATGTCAAACACAAAACTGTGCAGCTCGAGTCCAGTGGTGTGTTGGGGAGCTTACAGAGATCTTTTAAATCTGATGTTAAAATTGGGGGAAATATTGTCCCAAAAAAAAAAAAAAATCTTCCTACAGATGCTGAATCTCCAAATCCAGGTCCAGGTGAGAACAGATCAGACAAACACTGAGACTCCCTAAAGTCAAACGCTCAAGAAAACTTATCTTCAAAGGAAAAAAAGCCTGCAAATATTTTTATTAACGCTTAAATACCATCAGGATTAAAACACCAGCAGAGTTCTGAACGGATCCCTATCTCTTTGATCTGCATCTCAAGACTTTTTTTAAATCAGTGATGGCAGCCATATTTTCACAATCACATGTACAGTTCAGTGGTTGGTTGGTTGGTTGGTTGATTGATGAACTGCAAACAGTTTTTCATGACCTCGTTTAAAGATCCAGGTATGATAACTTAATCACAAAGTAAAAGAATTTACTCGCCTTGATCTGCAGATGATCTTAATGTTTCTTGTGCTATAAAAAGCTTTAAGATTGGATGTTGTAATTATTATATTTTTTTACTTTTATTGGCCTTAAAACTGTATTTTTGACTTTTCATTTTTTTAATTAAAACTAAACAATTCTGTATTTCCCTCTTTTAACGTAATAGTTTAAAAGTAATAGAATTAACTGCTTGAGGTCACTGAATGATCAGCAATTCATAAACAGAACTAAAATCAGAAATACAACAATTCAAAACAGAAAACAGAATAAAGTCTCTCTGTAGAGTCCGAGACACGGCTCTCAGAATTCTTTTTTAGGCAACTGGACTTTTGTCTTTTCTATCTCTTGAAAATATTTCACCTCTCAGAACAGAAGAAGCCTTTTTAGCTCAAATCTGAAATAGAAAAAGTCTTCTTGTTAGTCTTTTTTAAACTCTTAGAATAAAGGGAAAAAAAAGTGATTTCATTGAGAATCTTGATGGATCATTCAAACTTTAAACACATTAAAATTAAGATCCTGCTTTTAAAGGGGTTATGACATCAAAATGCACTTTTTTGAGGTTTTTGGGGTATATCATGATGTGTTGTGCACTGATGAGGCCGTGTGAACGTCCAAAGCGAGTATCAAAGTTCCCGTTTGTGGGCGGTCCGCTTTGTTTCATATTTAAAAAACGGTTGAATCGGAAAGCACCATTTTTTTCTACGTGGCATTTCATCCTACGTATTTCATAGCGTCCAATAAAAGTGCACAGTGAAGTAAACAGTCCAGCCCCCACCCCCCCACCCCGCCCCCCAGCCCATACACCGGTAGCTGCGTTGCGCTAGCTTGTGCTGCTGCTCTTGAGAAGAGATGGCTACGCAAACGGGGACCTGTTGTGTCCAAGGATGCTCAACCCATGCTGGAAGTTTCCACTCACTCCCGAAGGATGAAAAAACTAGAGAAGAGTGGCTGAAGTTCATTTATGGAGAAGTGCCACGCAGTTATAACCTCAATTAGAAAATATGTTCAGCTCACTTCACAGAGGACTGCTTGAATTCAAGTTGGGATTGTCAAAGAAACTGATTTTAATTAAAAATTCTTTACCAACCCTGAAGGAGGCGACCACATCGTCAATACCTGTAAGTTTATTTATTTAATAAAATGCTGCCTTGCCTGATAAACGTTTGTTCGTGGTCTGAAGAGTTCATGATGCTAGCGATAGCCGCTCTAGCAACAATGTCCGTGAGCAACAGGTTTATCATACCATATTGTGAATCTATTTTCATTGATAACATCTGACAGCACTGTTTATTCGCTCATGTGATTAGTTGAGTTTTATGTGTTCACCCCTCCGTCTTCCTCAGAAGACGTTTCAGACTCGAACATATACGGTTGTAAACGTCCACTCGCCGTGTTACTGGACTGTTGACGGAGCCGAGAAGAAAGGCTTGCTGCGGGCAATGGTTGTAGCCAATCAGAGCGAAGTCAGCCAGGGAGACCCACATATCATTAATGAAAGGAACCGTGTTGCTGAGAAGAGGATTCTGACCTGCCCGTACACCCCCGCCGTGTTAGTTTTTTAATCAAATTCTTTTGTGAGTTGACATATGCGGGCATATCTACTACATGAAATAGCTTTACGCCAGTTTAAACAGTGATGTCATCACACCTTTAATCAGAATACACCACCAAAGAAAACTGAGCTTTACAACTGAGACCGAAGATGAAACTGTCTGCAGGAATTTACTAATCTACTCCAGATACTTTGAAACTGATTGTCTTTCTCTTCTGGTTTAAACAATTTTACTTACAGAGAGAAATTATGAGAATTCATAAAAACCTGTGATTAGTAAGTCTGAACAAAAATAAAATATACTACAGAAAGTGAGGCTGTTGTTATCGTGATGTTCTTATTGATTCGTTTATCAAGCTGTTCCTACATTGAGGATATAAAAGAGCTAATTTCTCTCTGTCTGCATGTCGAGGGTGAAGCTGATGTTGCTGCACTTTTGTCTTCTGAGTTATCTAACAGTGTCTACTGACAATGGGTTTGAACTGCAGGCAGGACAGTCCAGAACTCGTCACCTCTTCTTACTCAGCCAGTCACGAAGCCACCCATCCATTCATGCAGTTTCTGAACCTTCCTCTTCCTGTCCAGGGTCGCAGGGAGCTGGTGCATATCTCCAGTGGTCACTGGGCAAGTAGTAGGGGTCACCCTGGACAGGTAGAGCAGTTGGTAGAGCTGTTACCTTGCAGTGAGAAGATCCTGGGCTCAAATCCTTGCAGGGACCTTTTTTGTGCATGGAGTTTGCTTGTCCTTCCCATGCATGTGTGGGTTTTATCTGGGGACTCCAGTTTCCTCCCACAGTCATGAAGCCATTTTTTAACAGTTTTCAGTGTATTGGTCACCTTTTCAAAAAATGTTTTTTTTTAAAGGGCAAACTGGACAAAAAAAGTCCAGTTGCCCTTTTTTAAAAAACCTTTTTTTGGATTATTATGTCCTGGACGACTGAATCTAGACAAACTGGTCACTTTTCACTAGCTACGTTTACATTGGCACATTTAATCGGAATAAACGCCCAATCGGAACAAAAATGCGTCATGTAAACATGTCAATCAGAATGTTTTGATCCGATGCAGCCTGATCAGAATGAAATTTCCTTCCGATCGAGAGGGGTGGTTTTGTCCGATCTTCATTCGGATAGACGTGCATGTATACACCCATTCAGAATGAAAAAAGCCCACTGCGCATGCGTACAACTTCAGCGTGACGTCTTTCCGCTTTCACAGCCCCAAGTAGAAAACATAGCGGGAAGTAAACAGAAGTGGTCTGCTGGTGCAGTCATCCTGCTCTCCTGTCCTGTGGCGGAGGAGCAGTAGCAATATGTATTAAGCCTCTAATTTGGGGGGGAGATTGGTAGAGTCACCTTAAGGGGGTTACTGGCCACCTTACCCCCAAATTCCACTAAGTGCGCTCCGCTCTCCGCCTCTGCTTGCTTCCGACCTCATATTACACTGCATCTGCGCTACATCGGCTCCGCTCCGGTGCGAAGACCTGAGGTGCGCAAATAAACAGAAGAAGATGGACGTTTGTATTAACCACCAGCTCAAACCCACAGTAACATGAAAGGGGTATCAAAATCCACTATTTTTTTTTCCCATGCTTTGAACACAGTTGCTTAAACACTGATGCTGCTGATTTATGGATTTTTAGAGACTAACAAGCTTCACATCATCAAAACATTTAGCCTCGTCACATCAGACCAAACAGGTCACCGAGGGCCAATGAAACAGTTTGAATTAAATCAAATGCACTCACACTAAAATTCTTCATTTTGCACTTTATGCACAGACCATCATCATGGAAAACTCACAAAGAAATGCACATGATGCAGATTTCAAGTTAAAGATGATCTATCTGACTGTTGAAGAAGGAAATAGAGCCGCTGTGTGTGAACTTAGTGCTCAGGAGGAAGATGAAGATACCGATCAATTACATTCTCTAGTAGACTGCTATATTTTTAATTTTTTTAACAGGCACTGTTAAGAAAAAACGTGTGGTATGTATTTGTGTTTGTTACTGGTATTTATTCAATTAAAAGTACTAGAAAATCTCATGTTACAACCTGCAACTTATACAACTGTGGTCTGTATATGTCCAAATCTATTTTTCTTTTTTAAGTTCATGGGTGTGGATTATATTCAGCAGGCCCGGCATCATGGGATGGACCCGCTCTTTCATGTATCAGGCCCGTCCATGATGGGCCCGCTGCTCAGAAGTGTGACGCAAGAGTCGGACCTCGTCCACATTTATAGTTCTGAGGGATACTTTTGAAGATGGAGCGACTGACTTTCGTGATGTAGTAGGTGTTCAATATTATGTTGTGCTGCATGACTGTCTTTATTTTCACTCTCACATGTAGCGTTATGGTGCCCAAATTTACAAGTGAAGCACCGATATACCGACTCTAAAAACATTGTGGGTAAAACTCGTTACCAGCCATCCACCACCGTCATTTGGTCCGCCCCCCCCATTTATTCCACACATGTTCAAGTTGATTTTAGATTTACTTTTTACCATTTGATACAAGTAAAAATTTAGTTGTACAAACTTGGATCCAAGATACAAGCGTGGACATTTTGCAACATATCTATCTTCATAGTTTTCAGGATGAGAGAGGAAAAGCGGAGGGAAACGATCATGGTTGTGACTTTAACCTGGCTCAGAAAGGGACTGGTGTAGCACTCTCAAATGGTCCTTAACTACAAAAGAAAATAGACTCCCCAAGCTAGCATTAGCACGTCCAACAGGGAGCCTGATGCTGCACATCTGTACCTGCTGTGTGGAAGTGAAGACAGCTTGTTGTTTCCCTCCAGGAGACGCCACAAGTTCAGGCCTGATGACTTCTAGCAATCCACAGATTTCTGTATGCTGATGGACAATTTGCTGTTCAACATGTTTTATCTGTTTATATGAAGTTTTTAAAGATTTGGATATAATTTCAGATAAAAGGTGATAATGTAGCTAAAGTGGCTTCGGTTTATAGAGATCCAATAGTGAGCAGAAACGTATTTAACTGAAGGAAACTGTTGCGGTCAAGAGTTTATTTAAATCTTTTAAAAGGGGCTTATCAATTCTTAAATGTTAAAAGCTGTAAAGAGGATTTTGAAGCAAATTTAGATGTCAAATTTACTTTAAAATAATTTTATCAACTTGTAGCGGTCTTCTGTACTGATGGTGTCAGAAAAAGTTATAATATTAATAAATCATAGAACTGGTGGGGCTTCAAATTAGGTAACGAACCTATTTCGTTATCTATTAGCAACTAGATTGTCAATCACACTTCTGTACATACTACGTAATTTACTTAGGCGTCAGTACTACTGCATGTAGAAGCGCTGTGAAGCGGAACCGAGACGGCTTCCATCCGGTGCCCTTGTTAACCTGATGTAGTTCGCGCCAGACATGGAGCTGTTAAGTGATCATTTTGGCATCTGGTCTATTTTTTGCGCGAACCGCGAGCATTCCGCGACACTTCAGGCAGGAAATAACATGAGACAACCCGATCACCTTCAAAATAAAATATTGCGATTGACAAATGCGATCATAATTGTACATCTAAACAGAGTATAGAGATGAAAATAAACACAACACACACACCTGCACAAACAAACACACACCGCAACGGAGTGTGCTGGCTACGTTGAGGGGGGGTCGGGTTTTTGGGTGTCTGTAAACTCTTTGTGAACATTGGGTCAAAATGTCTGGTTGTGTTGTTGAAGATATTTTTCATATATTAACAGAAATATTGTTAAAATGTGTCTCATGCATCATCGGTATCTGGATACATCATCGGTATCTGGATACATTTTCCTATTTTTGCATTATTAAATTGTTCTGAGACACAGTTTTGTTTTAATGAAACAACAATATATCCAGAGCTTTACAGTGCTCATGTTTCAGATGGAAGTTAAACCCTGACTTTTAAATCACTACACTAAGTGTCAGAACTCCTCTGTTGTTCACTTTGACCAGAATATGTTTATTTTCTTAATAAAATTGTGATGAACTGTAAATATATCACTAAATTAGAAATATGCTGCAAGTGAAACAGTGTTTATGTTTAAACCTTAAAGAGTTCCTTCCATTAAAAACGTTTTTTTTTCTGAGGTTTCTGTTGAATATTTTAGCTCCACATGTGTTCTTACCTTCATAGTGGGTGTGAAAACAGGTCAACAACTTCTCTTTCAGTTTTAATCTCTCAAACTACGCAGGTGGCGATAAAACCCGAGTTCGAACGGCCTGTATCTGTTTCATCACAACTCCTTTGATTGTTAGTGTTCGGCAGATCCTGCAGTTGAAACCACGCCTAGCATGCTGCTGGCCAAAAGCTGTTAGCATAAGACGTAGCAAACAGAAAGACACAACGTCTTACGTTGCCATGCACAGTGGGGCAGGAAACAGTATACCTTGCTCTCATAGGCTAGTTTGTTAGCCAATCAGAGTCCAGCAAATTTGAACAATGAATATGAACGAGCTGCTGACAAAGCAGCCTGATGGAAGAAGCCGGAACCACCCGAATTTTAATGCAGACAGATTAAAAGATCTGTTAAGTGTTTCCTGATGTTTTTTAGATATAAAATGTTTCATATTACTGATTAATACTTCAGAAATAACCACAAAGTCCTGAAATGTGTATGAAATGGCCTCTTCAATGTGTTGCCGTAGAAAAGGTTTCACATTTATCAGGTTAATTAGTCTTTTTAAAGTAGTAAAAAATAACTTTTACAATTTTAAGCTGCTGTTTTGAAAGTGGATACTCACCAAAAAACATGTTCAGCTTCATATGAGACACTCTGGACGCCTTCGATGGCTTTGCAATGGACTAAATAACTTCTGTAATTCAGGTCTCAGCCAGAAGTGGTGTTCTGATGATTTATGCTGCCCTGATGAAAAATGCTGCCGTAGTATGAAATAACAACTTATTTCATAATGAGATGTCATCAGAATTTATACAGTATTCTTGTTTATGGGTGAGTGTGACCATTTTATTTAAAAATAAAAAAAAATAACACTAGAACATCTCCAGTTGTTGTCAGAATGCTGTCAGGCCGAGGGGAAACTAAAAGTGACTTTTAAATAAGTTATTGAGTATTCTTAAGGAAAAGTTACTGCACGTGACTCATCTTCTATTTAATGTCTTGCATGAATTAAAGCACCATTACAGCTGCAGGTGGTATGTTGGTAAGAACAACTGAAAGACAGCATTGGGAAAAGAAACAATGAGAGACAAGTGAGATGAAATTAAAGGGAATTAAAGGTCAAAACTGAAGTAAGGTAAAAAAGTAAAGAAATGAAAGAAGGAGGTAAAGTACAAAAGAGCAGAGGAGTGAAGAAAGAGAGGTAATGAGGGGGACAGTGGAGAGAAGAACGACTCAACACTCATTAAAGAAGAGAAGAGCTTCATTAACCAGCAAACTGTCCGTGTGTGTATGAGTGTGAACGTGTACATGCATGACGTGGGTGTATCTGATGTGTGTGTATGTGTGTGCACTCTGTTGGCTGCGAGGCAGCTGTCTGTATCTCATAAGTATAATGATGTCACTTAAAGAAACTTCATGGTTTTACATGTTCACACATAGAACACACAAACACACAGCCCACAGCCTCCTCTGAGTTTCTGATTATAAACTGAGTCGGACTTTCAGTTAATTAATTACAGGAAAAAAAGGTTTTACGTTTAATTGCATCTGACTCAGTACCTGTGTTTCTAGACCCTGGTGACACTGATGAAAACACACCGCCAGGTAGGTGGAGGTCATGCACCTGAAGTCCATGTGCAGCTGCAGAGAAGATGGTAGATGTTGGATTGGTGCTTTAAGACCTGTAGGGTAGCACATGACCACAGACCCCAGGTGGACTGCGTGTAACACAGGTGTGGGCTGAGGATGCATTCACTCAGACACCATTCTGAGATAGTACAGTACACATCTATCTAAGCTGTCTAAAAACAAATCTATCCTGTTCCACACAGAAAGATCAACTGCTGGCAAACGGTTGAATTATTACCTGCATATTTCCTGATTTGGGAACAAAAATTCTGTATATAAACAACATGAATAAAATAAGCTGCCACTTAATTTGAAACGATGAAACAACAATCTTACACTAATATTCTGAAAATTCTATTTTTCCAACAGAAATCTTTGATATTTCAGAATCTTTGAAACTATCAAATCGGAATCACAGAATCCACGAGTTTCCAGGTCACTTCCTGCTGCTCTGTGTCAATCACATGTCACGAATTGCTCATACCACGTGTGTCCACTCTAACACCGTGTTTGTGAATACAGTCAAGTTGTGCAGCAATCAGCTGACAGGCTGTCAGAAGATTTTCTCTCCATGTCACAGAGCTGTGTAAAATCACAAATCATTCGAAGCTTCAACACTTACATCACTTCTGTTACATAACAGAACCTCTTCTTCTTCTGATAGGAAACAATGTTATGCTGCTTTACCACCATTAAAGGTGGGATATGGAATATTTTAGTTAAAATCAATATTTCTAACAAAATAATGCCTCCACGGGGTGTTTAGAGGGTTGTAGAATGAAAATACAGCATTTTCTTTAAAAAATTATATTTGAAGTAAAATATTATAAAATATTATTTTTGACAGGTACAATGTTGGCATATTGTTTACATCTACCAGCCAATAGCTGGCAGAGCAGCGGGCACCATTATGGGTTGCCTAATACCGTAAATACTCCAGCACAGTGAGGCTGGTACTGTGGAGTCTGCTGGTCAAGCAGCTGGAAGCACCGGGGACATGTGGTGATTATATACCTTATTTACTTGCCATATGTGATTCCTCTGGGGTTTCTCATGTGACGAGCTATTCTGTGTGGAAACGTTTTCATTAGCTGCTAAGCTAACATGGAGCTACATGTTAGTGAAGTGGAGGAGCTTCGGGCCACTTGTTTGACTGGAAGACACACCACGGAGGATTTTATTGTTTTTTTATTTTATTGGATAAGTGGGGCATGCAGGATGAGGACAGAGGATCTTAAGACGGACTGCAGGAAGTTTTGGTTTGCTGGAGAAGAGCCGTGGGACAACTATGAGCTCTTTGCCACGGACTGAATCGATGACTGAGCTTCAAACAGGTAGGAGCTGCTTTTATCAGAATCAGTGTGTGATCAGCGGGGCTGGAGAGCATGATTAGTGAACTGAACTCATGATATTTTATTGTCCTGCTCGGATCGAGGATCAGAGTGGGTTTGGAAAAGAATATTGGTCGACCTCAGCATCGGAGTGTTGGGTGGGGGGGGTTAACGAGTCTGGCACCCAGGCATCCAAGTTCCACCGCCTTTAATCAACATTACAGAATTTACATTAAAAAAAATGACATTTGAAATGTTTTAAAGTACGTTCAGATGGTGGAATTTAAGGATTTTTTTATACAGTTGTATTTTGAGGTGTCCAGTAGTGATCAGATCCATCAGGACTTACTTTGGTCTTTCAGTACCAGGAGTGTTAAATGAAGACTAAAAGGTCAGTACAGGACACTATAAGACCAAGAGGAAAGAAAGAGAACACGTTCCAAACCACAACAAAATACCACTACCTGATGTTTAGTTTTATATCTAGTAAGGATTCTGGTGACATGATGACAGTCTGCAGTTCAATTGGTGGATGTAAACAAACTGACCTCTACACAGTAATTATTAAAGAATGGTAAAATAGATCAGAAATTTGTTTTTGATTTTAATCCTTATTAGTTTTTGGTTCATTTTCAACCAGCCAGTGTTTTTTTTTTTTATGGCTAGAGGCAGAATTAAGAGCAGAACTGA
Source organism: Pachypanchax playfairii (assembly GCA_006937955.1). NCBI lineage: Eukaryota > Metazoa > Chordata > Actinopteri > Cyprinodontiformes > Aplocheilidae > Pachypanchax > Pachypanchax playfairii. The sequence continues at coordinate 650,029 of SSNP01000096.1, forward strand.
TGCAACAGGGAGAAACTGGTTAATAATTCGATTAATTTTAAACACATTAAATTTTCCTGCAGTTTTAGTTTGTTTAAAATATTCCTGACATTTTCCTTCTGGGGAGTCTAAATGTTTAAATCTGATTAGCATTGTGTTCTCCACTCCAACAGATACTGGTTTAAGATAACCAGCATTCTAATAGCATGGTAATATATTATCTTTTAACTTTTATTTATCTCACAGCAGTTTAAAGAGAAATGTTGTCAGTCTTAAGTGACCAACTTCAGTTCACAGTCTTACATGTGATGCTTGTTTAAACTTTAAATCAGTACAAAATAACGTTTAAAACTTGAATCTACAGTTATGAAACTTGTCTAAGTGGATATTCACCGAAAAACATGTTCATCTTCATATTAGACACTCTGAACGCCTCAGATGGTTTTATAATAGACTGAATAACGAAAGTAATTCAGGTCACAGCAGGAAGTGGTGTTCTGGTGATTTATGCTGCCCTAATGAAAAATGGCGCCATAGTACGAAGTGACAACTTATTTCATGACGAGATGTCATTAGAAGTTTATACAGTATTCCTGTTAATTATTTAAACATATTTTTATGATCCTTCCTGATATTTTCTATATAAAAGCCCTCTGGGTCCTTATCGGCCATTGTTGGGTCCTTCTCCTCTGGGTGTGTCCAAACATTTGCCTGTTGCTCTGACAATGTAAAGAAAGTAAAAATAACTATAATTTGGTGTTAGTTAGTTATTATAATTAGTTATTATTAATTAATAATAACTATAATTATATTTAGTGTTCCTGTCCTGGGAGAATTTATTTGATAGGTAAAATGTATTTATGGAAAAATATAGAAACAAAAATAAATGATAAATGTGTTTATTTTAAGTCAAGACTGTGGAACGGCACATGTGCAGAAGGAATCGGTAGCACATCTCAACAGGTAGAATAGTTCAACAGAACACCGGTTCCAGCAACGGCCGTCTGAGACATGACAGCATACTGATTTAAAGGGTTTGAGAACATGTAATCTTGTGTTATATAGTCACCATTCAATTTAAGTTAACAGGGTACAATAAGTTTAATAAAAATGTAATAAAAAGAAACAGGAACATTTTTAATTTAAAGTACATTTACATTTTAATTGACAGCAAGGCTCCATGTATCAGGCAGTTATTAGATTTATACTCAGTCATCTAGTCTAATCTGGAAACTTGACACTATTTTTGACCAATCAGTGTCAACCTTCGCTGACACTGACTGGTCAATTCCATTTGACAACCCTGAAGAAACATCAGCCTAAACCTGCACTGCAGATTTCTGTCTGGGGTTTTAGTGTGAATCATTGTTAAAAAGTAAAGGCTTGAACAGATAAAAGGAACAATTTCTCCTTTTTTATCTTCTCTTTATGGTTACTTTTAGAATTCATTATAACATTTAGTTATTACCTTTTAGGGATTTTCATGGTGAAGCTCCTCTGTAAATCTAATTCTGACCTATTAAAGCTTGTTATGTTTGAGTAGCTTCCTTTTTAACGTCCTCCTTCCTTTTCTCCTCACTCCTTCTGCTGCTTCCTCCCATGCAGTCAGCTGGTCTGTTGTTTGTGGGCTCTACCTGAATGCTGGAGCTGTTGTGTCACACCTTAGTTTACTTGCAGTCAGAATCTGCATTTTGTAATTTTGACATATCACCATCGACTTACCTGCATAGGCCAAGTCCTCCATGTTCCCAGATACTTATTGCCTTCTGATTCTGTAGGACACAATAACAAACTCAGTCCTGCACATCTGGTTCAGCTATGATGTCGCCAATCGTGCTGCTCAGGATGAGGGATCGGCTGGTTCCTTAGATAGGAAATGTTTTATTACTAATTGGCGGATTTTTCCGCAAAGTGCCTTGAAATTATTTTGTTATGAACTGGTGCTTTAAAAATAAATAAACTTGAACTTAACCAAGTCCCCCATCCAGATCCACATCTGCCTGGTATTTAAACATGTTTTCAACAGATATTATATTCCCTCTTCACTGGTTTTTTGGGGATTTTTGAGTCCATCATGAAGTTTAATTCAACTCAGGTCCTCAGATTATCTGAAAAGATTCTGAGTTCTTTGTCATACAGGATTCAAAACACAAAATCCTTAGGCGGTTGCACTCGGACAATGAGAAAAATAATTACAGTATATATCTAAGTTTCATCACCTACATTGTGATGTGTAATAAAATGTATTTCAGTTTAAATGCCATCCTGTCTACATTGAAATATGCATGCTGATTACATTATTTAATCCAGACGTCAGTGACTGCTTTGATGGCATTCCTTTCTCATGGCAGAGTCTTTCCCCACAGGAGAGCATCTGGTGCGTTTTCTCCCACACTTCAATCACAAGGCGGTCTGAACGGATGACTGTGGCAGCAGGCTTAGAGCAAACAACACACTCTGGCACTGTACTATCTTTGTTTGCATGATGGAGAAGAAGTTTTCCTTTTAAGTGATGTCATAAAACTCTACGATGCAGTTGGATCTATAAATGTTCCCATAACAGCCAGCTGGATTTCAGCAGTTATCACAGACATGTTTGAATTATGACAAGCAGAGTAATATTTACTTTGTAATCTTTGATGATATTGTTTAATAAAGTTAGAAGTGAACAGACTTGTCCAGCATAGGTGAGTCGCTGCTAGTTCCACTTGACTTTCCAGAACTTTTGAGAGCCCAAAGTTTCAGTCAGTACTTTGCCACAATTTGAAAAATCTTAGAACTAAGGAACCAATGAGAGCAGACACAGGAACACATACAGGCTGAACCAAAATAAACTTACTAAAACCTAAAAGACCATTAGCGGAACAAATTAGAGCCGGGCGGGGGGTGGAGCAAATGACCGGGCCCTTAGATGACGAGTTTTACCAACAATGCACTTGGATGCAAAATCGGTGATTAACTTGTAAATTTGCGTGTCATAAAGCTCCATGTGAGAGTGAAAATAAAGCCAATCATGCAGCACAACGTTTTATTCAATATTTTACACCTACTACATCCCTAAAGTCAGTCTTTCTTATAAAGCTTTTAGCAACCATGACTCAAACCAGACTGGGTAACGCATATAAACCCTGCATGAATCAGCATTTTGCGCGGTTCTGTAATCGGAACCCAAACGCCATCCTCCGCTGAGTGGGAATTATAAAAGGGCCCGTCTTCTCGCCTGTCTTCACCAGTTTTTTTCAGATGTGGAAGAGACCTATCTCCCACATCACCTCTAAGCCGGGCCCCTCTGATGTCCGGGCCGGGGGCGTACCGTCCTCCCAGCCCCCCCTGAAGCCCCGCCCCTGTAAAAGACAAAGGAGATAACTGAGATTCTAAATCTAAAATGAATAAAAAGAAACTTACTGAGCAAACCATAAACAACAACTGAAAGAATAAAGAGTATGACATGACAATGGAGAAGGGACCCACAAACCTCGGAGCCAGTTTATGATTTTCAAGACACAGCAGGAGATCCTTCCAGATCCGCTGCTGGGTGTTGCAGCAGCGATAAACGAGGTATTACTCTACTGTACTCTGTGATACTGAAGAAAATGGTAATGGAATAAATTATTTAAATTTAGTCACAACAATTTTTGATAAACATCTGCAGTAATACATTTGTGTGAGGTGTACCGGAGCTGAAAAATACCTAACCCCCCCCCCCCCCAGCTCTACACCAGAAGTCAAAACAAGCTCACAGGTATGATGTAGATAGTAGTTGGTTTATTGAGTAGGGAAAATTCAAGCTAATGGACCACTAAATGCTCCAAAAAGTTTTTCAAAACAGGCAACTGGACTTCTTTTTTCTTTTTCTTGAAAATGTTTCATCTCTCATCTGAGAGACTTCTTTAGTTCTCTCATTTCGTCAAGAAGAAGGAAAAAGAAGTCCAGTTGCCTGTTTGAAATTTTTTTTTGATTGATTTGTCCTGGAGGAATGATAATCTACACAGATTTAACACTAAATGCTGTCTATCATTTTAAACATGTATATTAACATTAAAGAGGCCATTTCATGTAAATTTCAGGACTTTGTGGTTATTTCTCAAGTATTAACCAGTAATATGAAACATTTTATATCTAAAAAACGTCAGGAAACACTGATTAACAGACCTTTCAATCTGTCTGCGTTAAAATTCGTGTGTTTCCGGCTCCTTCAGTCAGGCTGCTTCAACTGCTTCATCAGCAGCTCGTTCATATTCATTGTTCAATTCTGCTGGACTCTGATTGGCTAACAAACTAGCCTATGAGAGCAAAGAATACGGTTTCCTGCCCCGCTGTGCATGGCAACGTCAGACATCATGTCTTCCTGTTTGCTACGTTATGCTAACAGCTTTTAGCCAGCAGCATGCTAGGTGTGGTTTCAACTGCGGGAGCTGATGAATACTAACGAACAAAGGAGTTGTGATGAAACAGATACAGGCTGTTCGGACTCGGGAGAACTCGGGTTTTATCACCACCTGCGTAGTTTGAGAGATTAAAACTGAAACAGAAGTTGTTGACCTGTTTTCACACCCACTATGAAGGTAAGAACACCTGTGGAGCTAAAATATTCAACAGAAACCTCAGAAAAAACATTTTTTATGGAAGGGCCTCTTTAAAATTTCCTTTTACAATGATTTTATCAGTGTTCAGTAATACGTCTGAATAAGGACTGGGTGGAAAACTTGTGAGAAAACTGAGAGACTCTATAGAATTAGAACTAACAATGAGTCTAGAGCTAATCAATGAACCTGACTGGAAAACAGCTGCTCCTCTTCCAGACTTGTTGATTGGTTAATACAAACATGATCCTCCTGCTGCAGCCGGTTGCAGCATCTTGTACCATCCTGTTCACACTTTAGTTTCCTCAGTCTCTAAGTCGCTGCACCAGTATCTCATTGTGTTGATCAGTTCCCCACTGCGCTCACTCTGCTATCTCTCCTCCTCCATGTACGCTGCTCTTGTTTTCAGTCACTCTTTCTCAGATCTTACTGATTCCTAACAGTTTGCTTTCCTCCTGTGATCTTCACACTGCTTCTTTTTCTCCTGCCATTGTGTTCATCTTGTAAGTTTCTGTTGTTTTTTGCTTGTTTTTTTAATATTGTTGATATTAAAGTTTAGTGTTTATTTGAGCTCCTTGTTTTTGCCTCCATTTTAGGTTCTTTACATGACTGAACTGTCTTATAGATTATACAAGTTTCACACAGTCAGTTAAAGTTTGATCATTTTTAATGATTAAATATTCAACTTGGTGTGATGATGTTGCAATAAATTTTTTTATGGCTGAACTTTTTCAAACTTCTATTCGTACAGACTTTCAATTTTTATACATGTATTTGTCAAAACATTTTTTTCACCCAGTGTGTTTCTCGTTGCTATAAAAACTTCCAAACTCCCATCGACTGTATCTGAGCTCAGAATTACTCACCAAATCTGGACGTGAAAGTTTTTTTACTAGTTAAATCTCCTTCATTATGGAAGCATCTTTTTACACTTCTTATACAGTGTTAATGTTTTCTTAAAGGGACTGTATCATGCTATTTTACAGCCTTTAACGTCTGGGATCGGCACATATATGATAAAACCTTACTGTTTGAGTTATATTCACTTAATTTGTCCTGAAATATAACTTATATTCTTTAGTTATTCTGTGACCAGGAAGTAAAAAACGCTCGGTTTACCTAAAACCCCGCCTCCCAACTGTGAGTGCGATTGGTCTGTTTAGAAACACTAAATAAACTTCAGTAACTATCGCAGCCAAATGCACATTTTCAACGAGAATTTTTTAGAATGAAATAAAACGAAATGGAGGTGCTAATTTGTCAGAGGACGCTCGGTGGTGAGGAGCGTCTGGAGGGAAGGACGGTCCACTCGCGACTGGATGCGATACGACCCGGGAGATGACACCAACACTGGGATCGGACGGGTGAAGTGAGACAGGTCGTAGGCGAGGAGTGGGTTTCTGGAGGCAGCGACCGTAGTCGCTGACTGCGAGACCAGCAGCCGAGAACGAGGCGGACAGAGAGAGAGAGAGAGATCGACCGGGACAGGTCTGAGGTCTGAGGCTGGATTAATGAGGCGGTTAAACTGCAGCACGGAGGCTAACAGGAGCTCGTGGCAAACGGGACGTATGACTGAGTGCTGGCAGGGTGAGTGACTGTGTCTTTTATCTGGTGGTGGGACGGGCTGCGGTGACGTGGAGCTCAGCTGTAAAGCTGGAGTCGTACTGACATGTGATTAGCAGGGTCAAGTTGATAAGTCTTTATTAGCAGCTCATGCTAATAAAGAGCAGCAGGTGGTTGAAGTGTGGGAACTCTGGGCTGTAGGTTAGACATCTGCCATGATGAGCTCCTAACAAATTGTTTCGGACTCTCGCAGCTCGCCTCGTACCTACTACAGGGGCAGCAGGGATTGGTCAGGAACTTCCTGATATGACACCGTGACGTAAACGGGCTCAATTCAGCCGTTTTACATGAGCGAGTAAAGCAGCTGCTCAGAGCGCAGGTTTCAGGAGGATTACTCTGGAATGCTCCAAAAAGTTGATTTTTCATGATACAGGACCTTTAAGACTTCTGTAGCTGCACACAGCAGTCCATCTGTAAAATATTTCTAAGTACAAAGTGGAATTCAGCCCTCGTTAAAACATGTGCCTTTCCTCCTCTTTCAAATCAAAATGTCTGTTATGAAATAGGCCTATCATTGCATAAGGAATTACAAAATTAATTAGAAAATTGTTTGTTGGCATATTAGATTTTGTTGATTCAGAAACATTCTAGTTTTGCAAATGAGGTTTTTTACAAGCACAAAATCTTAATTTTGTTTTAGAAATGCACCAGTGGTCTGATTAAACTTCATTTAATCATGAACTTTCATTTCTAAACTTTAATTTTCAAGCATGTGTTTATTCTTCAGTTTTTGACCCACAAATACCGTAATTTCACGACTATAAGGCGCATATAAACGTCTTAGATTTTCTTCAAAATGAGCAATGCGCCCTATGGTGCGGAGCGCCCTATATGAGGCGGACGTGATAGAAAAAGCATGAGAACGTTAAAGAGGGAAGTGTGGGCGTGGATTGTGTATAAAAGAACAGGTATGTGCTTTATGCAGAACATTGTTGTTTTAACAACCCTGAAAATGGCAAAAAGACACGCTTATGAAGCTCAGTTTAAACTGAAGGCAATCAGCTACGCGGAGGAACACGGGAATCGAGCCGCTGCGAGAAATTTCAACATTAACGAGTCGATGGTTCGTAAGTGGAGGAAGATGGAAAATGAACTACGACAGGTGAAGAAGACGCAGCTGAGTTTCCCCGGAAATAAGGCGAGGTGGCCAGAGTTGGAGGCACAACTCGAGCAGTGGATCATTGAGCAAAGAACGAGTGGCAAGAGCGTTTCGACGGTCGCTATTCGCCTATAGGCAGAAACGCTGGCGGAGGAGATGAAAATCGAACATTTCAAAGGAGGTCCGTCCTGGTGCTTCCGCTTTATGAGACGGTGCCATTTATCGATCCGGACCAGGACTACGGTAGCGCAGCTGATTTATGACTCTATGCGTGCTCATCTCACCGCTGACGTGAAACAATAAGTGAAGCAGATGAATGCTACGCTTGCTGTGATTCCGGGAGGGCTGACGAAAGAACTCCAACCGCTGGACATCGGCGTGAACCGGCCGTTCAAAGTAAGGATGCTTGCGGCGTGGGAACGATGAATGACCGAAGGAGACCACAGTTTCACAAAGGGAGGAAGGCAGCGCCGGGCGAGTTACGCTACAGTTTGCCAATGGATTGTAGATGCTTGGACTAACGTGTCTGCTGGTACTGTTATCCGAGCTTTCGCAAAAGCCGGTATCATTTCTGAGGAGCTGCACGGTACAGACAGTGACTCTGACAGCGAGGAGCGAAGTGGACCTGCTCTGTTAGATTTTGCGCAGCTCTTCGATTCCGAAACAGAGGATGAGGACTTTGACGGATTTGAATAAGGACTATAACCGGTAATGTGCTTGTTTAATATCGTTATATCATCTTGAATAAAGCACAACCAAACTCAGTTTTGCTCCCGATCTATTTTTTAATACGCACATTTGCATGCTTGTGTGTGTGTTGTTGTAAGGCGGTGTGTGTGTAGACTGCGCCTTTTCGTACGGTGCGCCTTATGGTCGTGAAATTACGGTATATAAAGACAAAAAAAAAAACAACTCATACTTTGTCTTTATATTTCTTATTTAACAGGTAATGAAGGACACCTGCATTTAGGTGACAGTTGGACCCATGCAGTGCTTATATGGATATCAACAGTTTTCATTGTGTTCTAACGCTATACTTTACCTCCTTACGTTGCTATTCACCTGTCACTCAGACTCCTGGCTGAGCTTTTCATTCACCGTATTTCAACTGTGTTTCAGGTAACAGTGGGATAAATATAAATAAAAAGTGGGATAATATGTTTGAGTGCAGAGGTATAAACTGGATTTTATAAGTTTTAAACGTCAAAAAGATCTTTTTCTGCTTGATTTGACGTCTCATACTTCCAAGGATCAGATATTTGGTACACCAAAAACACCAAACTTCCCTTTTGGGTGCTGAACATTCAGAATGTGGTATTCACTGAAAACACCAAAATATTAAACGTTTATTACAGGGTTGATTTATTTCTAATGGTAAAAAGTTAAACAGTAGCTAGGTGTGGCTCATTTGTCAGACATTTTATTTTACTGTCTAAATTAAAGGAAGTGCTGCAAACTGCAGGAAACTACAAGCTGCATCATTCATAAATTAGATGTAATGATAAAAGTGAAAAGATATTTACCTTCAGGACAGGATGTAGTTGCATTCATGATGGAAAGGTGTTACCCCAAAATGAAAATCTTGTATAAAAAATGCTGCTACACTGAAGTAAAAAAAAAAAAGAACTTGTTTGTAAATGAAGTTGATGTGTTCTGGATAAACACATGACCAGACACAAAATCCCAAACCAAATTCTTAGTGATGATGCTAAAAAATAGTTTGTCAACACTTTTCATTTTTACTGAAGGTAAGTGAAGTGAGTATAAATCCTTAAATGTTAAATGTGAATGAAAGACATGAAGGGACTATAAAAAGATGAAGCTGATATGTGGAACAGGGTGTGGGTTAAAGATGAGATGAGTAAATAATGAGATGGAGGACACAGGAAGTAGAGCCTTAGCAAAGTCAGCTGGTATATACTGTAAATCCCTCCAACCTTTAAATAATTCAGAAACACTTTGTTCCATGCTGATGATTGCTTATATTTTATCACTTACGTTTGCTACGGATTGTCTGCTTGATGTCTGAACTTACTGAAGCACAAATGCCCGACTCTTCAACACAAATCTTTTATTTTTATTGCTCCTTTTCACTGATTTATCTTCAACTTTTAGCTTTTTTCTTCCATCCCATGTTTTTTAGTTCTTGTTCTTTTAATCCAACAAAGCTAAACATGATTTCACTTGTGCTTGAACAGTCTGAAGATAATCAGAGGCTAGAGTGGACCAGGTCAGGTGGAGGTGAAAACTACCTACCCAATCTACCTGTCCGATTGTCCATTCATGGGATGGTTGTTTAACTAATAAAAATCTTAAACTCATATAAAGTCTTTATCCTGCGTCAGCTGGTTGTCATGAAAATAAGGTTCACAAAAAGTTAGAGATATTTGGATTTTAGGTGAAATCTTTGGAGAATGTTAAAAGTTCACACTAAGGTAAAGATGAGACTGACAACATGGCGGACATCAGCATCATCAGGGATGGAGACGAGTCTGCTCACAGACAGGAAGTGGACGAGCTGGTCCTCTGGTGCAGTCAGAACCATCTAGAACTCAACATCCTTAAATTGTAAAGATAACAGTGGACTTCAGGAGGAGCCTCACCCCTGTCCCCTTGTCCCCCATAATCATACACAACACAGCTGTAACTATGGTAACATTCAGGTTTCTGTGGACCAGGACCTGAAATGAACAGCCAACATAGACATTAAGAAGGTCCAGCAGAGGTTGAACTTCCTGCAGCAGCTCAAGAGGATTAACCTGCAACAGGAGCTGCTGGTGAACAAGTTCTTCCTCTCCCAGTCATCACAATGTGGTTTGGTTCCACAACTCAACTGGACTGAAAAAGACTGCAGAGAGGATCACTGTTAATCTGACCTCCACTCAAGGACCTGGACTCTTCCATCCAGAACCTGGACTCCTCCATCCAGGACTTGGACTCCTCAATCCAGGATCTGGACTCCTCCATCCAGAACCTGGACTCCTCCATACAGGACCTGGACTCCTCCATTCAGGTCCTACTCCAGAGGGAGGAAAAAAGGTCAGGCAGCATCAACAGGGACCTTCTCATCCAGGATCTCACCTTTCTTGTCTCCCCTCAGGATGAAGCTACCGATCAATGAACTCCAAAACCACCAGACCCAAGACCAGTTTCTTCCTCCAGACCGTCACCATGTTAAACAAACATATTTAACACATTCATGAAGAAATAACTTCTTCTCTCGTGGAAATAAATTTTATTCTATCTGTATAAACAGCTTCAAACATCAATCAGACATCTATGATGGACGATGCTGTTAAATGTATCTGCTGTGTTTGTTCTCATTTACTCACTTTGATCATTTTTCCACAACAGTTACCAGTATGGTTTCCCAATGTGGCAACCTGTCTAGGTGTAGCCCCGCTGCAGACAGACACCTCCATGTGACCCTGAACGGGAAGAAGCAGCTACAGGAAAGGACTGACTTTGTCCTCAGAGAAAGGAAAAGCCTGTTGTCACACACCTGAGTCATCATCACAAAACAAATGGGGGCGGGGTGGTAACGGTCAAAAAATAAATCAAATGTATCAACGTCATGTGCCAAGAGTCACTGCAGTTAGAAAGGAGCCAAAGTTGAATAAAAGATTTTACAAAACAAGTAAACAACAACTCTCATATGTCTGATACAAGAAATACATCAAAGTGTTGCTGCTGCTGTGTTCACAAAAGAAAAACCTCCCAGTTTGCTCCTACACTTACTGCAGCAAATGCTCCTCTTTCTTCAGCTGACCAATCTAAAACGAAGATGTGGGAAGAAGCAGGAGAAACTTAACGAGGCTGCGGTTGTAAAGGAGACAGACCAAACGGGTTGAGATGGAGCCAGTGAAGACGCGTTGGGGAGAGGGACTGCGAGGAATGATTTGAGGCCTGCAGGTGTTTTCATATCCTAAAAGAGATCGATATTTGCGTTCATTCTGATGCTGACTGTACCGCGCAGCTCCAAATAAATAACCATAATCACAAAACGCCCCGAGATTGACTCTCAATAGAATTATCATTCTTTTCTCTTTGGCAGATTTGGATATTGCTCCTTCAGGGTTCTCAAATGACTTTGTTGTTGAGTGTGTAGTGTGTGTTGTGAGAGTGTGTGTAAGTGTGCATGCTTCTTTATGTATTGAGGGCATTCAAATTTTACTGAGTCAATGAACTATGGCCATTATATGAAGTGTGTGTGGGTAATTTTGTGACAGTATATAGATTTGTGCTGATGTGTGAGGACCTGTTTGTGTGTGTGTGTGGGAGTGGGTTGTGTGTGTGTGTGTGAGAGAGAATGGGGGGTTTTGTGTGTGTTGCCATGGGCTGTGAACGACAACACAGTACAGTAATTGAATCTTCATCTGAGCCCTTAAGTCTAACCATTAGACAACGATAACACATTACAAATGCACACACACACACACACGCGCACACACACACACACACACACACACACAGAGCTTGTTCAGTCTCATTACAATATGACAACAAAATAGCAGTAGCTGAACTGCACAGCAGTAGATTTTGTCTTTCATCATTAAGAGCTGATGGCCCACTGCGTTTAGGCCCGAAGAGAAACAAAGAAACAAAAGCCAGAGAGGAAAGTGAGAAAAAGTTCCAAGGTTGTGTTTATAACCAGCTATTAATATGTTCTCCATGTAAGAGTATATCTCCCTTGGAAACGCAAACAGCCCATTAATGCAGGCTTTAAGAGCACACAGCACGTTTTGTGATACAATCTGCCAGAGTCAGTCAGGTGGAAATGCAATTCTCACAGTGTGTCTCCCCTCCATCCCAGGCAGAGATGTCGTCACTGCAGGTACACTCTTCATCAGCGCAGCCGAAACAAGTCATCATCCTCAGGGTAGGAAAAACGACATCGCCACAGGTAGAAGCATGATTGCTAATACCAACTACAGCAGTGTTTTTGGCACAGAGATGGTGCACGTCATCACGTGCACAAAGCGATATCAGCCCCATCCTTGGCTCTGAGTAGTGTGCTGCTGACTAATTACCTTTTTGGTCAGAGCTGTCTCCTCTGGGCTCTGCGTTCCCCACTACTTATACTGTTGTCTTAATGGAGCTGTACACCCCCCCCCATCAACTCCACTCATCTTCTGCCCATCACTTCCCAATTTATATTCAGTCCAACTCTGCAAAAACCAATGAAATGGAAGTGTCTGATACCCACAAAATGTAGTTCGTAAGAAGATTCCAACAATATAAACAAGAGTGCAAGTTGTAAACTCTGCTAGTGACCTCTACAGGAGACACACTTCATTACACACCAGGATGTTAGTCTTTTAGAATAATTTGGGATTATTTCTGGGTTTTCTTTAGTACCTGCCAAGGCCAAAGAAGCAGTAATTTAAATAAATAGAAAAAGTTTTCTATTTATTTGAGTGTGTTTTTAAATATAATTTTGCTGATCAAGATCAAAATAACAATTTATGCATTTTCCTTTTATACGTATTTTCAAATTATATATAAAAAAGGAAAACTGAAAAAAAAATGTAAATAAACTGATACAATTCTTTAATGAAATAAATCCATAATAAGTACTTCTGTGCTTCTTACAAAAATAAAAGTTTTCTAATCTTTCCAAACAACAACATCCTGGCGACACAGAGGCAGTTTCTGCATCACCCTGGAGCACATATTTTCTACTGGTGAATGAACTCTATTAATCAACGTTATTTGGTCAAACCTCTGAAGAGAAGGAAGTTGTTTCACTCCCTGTTTTTCATGGAAAGATTTAACTGTTTCTTCTGGAGGAGTCAAAACCAAAACCGTCCAGTTTAGGCTCCGGCCTGCCACGCCAGCCACTAAGGCCGGGTCCAGACTCTGGCCTGCCACGCCAGCCACTAAGGCTGGGTCCAGACTCTGGCCTGCCACGACAGCCGCCAGGCCAGGTCCAGGCTCTAGCCTGCTCCGGCCTGCCACGATAGCCACCAAGGCCGGGTCCAGACTCCGGCCTGCCACGATAGCCACCAAGGCCGGGTCCAGACTCTGGCCTGCCACGACAGCCGCCAGGCCAGGTCCAGGCTCCGGCCTGCCACGATAGCCACCAAGGCCAGGTCCAGACTCCGGCCTGCCACGATAGCCACCAAGGCCGGGTCCAGGCTCCGGCCTGCCACGCCAGCCACTAAGGCTGGGTCCAGGATCCAGGCTGCCACAGGATAAAACAATTGGTTTCCTCCTCACTCCTAAAGTGTGGTGCTGTCCTGCTCGCCATGTTTACCTCTACTTCCTGTTTATTTCTGCACGTGAGATTTGTATGCGGTTCCTCTTCTCTAAAGAACAAGAATCGTTGTGTATAGAACATGTAGAAAACACAAATGAATGTTCCTTTTGATGAGGATATGCCAATACGTGTTTGCATGACCAAATATTACTCCAGGTCTCATAACCGGGTTTTTAAAAACAGAATTATGAGCATATGCGGGCCGGTGTTTACATGGCCGTGCGTAACCAGGTTATTGCTAATATCCCGGTTTTGCACGGGTTTTTAGCTGCGTGCATGGACGTAGTTTTAGGTGGGGACACAGGGGACATGTCCCCTGCACTTTTTCAAAAGGCCGTTTTGGTCCCCTGTACTCTGCAACTGTCCAAAAACAATGTTTCGCTACATTAAACAGAGATGGGTTGAGCACTAGGACCAAGCAGAAAACGGCCGCTCAAGCTGAAGCCCGTCTCCCCTAGTTTAGCCCGCCTACCAGTTCCTCTTGTGTGATTGGCTGTTTCTGCTGTCACCCCCCCTTGCCTGTTTGCACACTGCAGACAGACAGACCGGTGTGGTGGCAAGCTAACCTGCGGTCAGGAGTGCTGTGCAACTGTCGTTTGGCCGGCGTTTGGGTTTATGATGTCAAAGAGAAAAAAAGGCGACATAAGAGACTTTTTTAGAAGTCAAACTGTAAGTTACTCAAAGAAATGTGTTCCAGCCGTCCTTCAACACCTTCACTGGGTCCATAAAGCAGCATGTCCACCTTTATAGCCTCATCGTGTAAAAAAGCTCATAATAATCTTGAAACATGTATTCCTTTAGTGTAAGTGCTGATAAATAAAATGTATTATTATTATCAAAAAGGTAAAAATACCATGTAAATTAATTTATGTTTATTTATCTAAATTCGTGATTATTGTGCAATTATATTTTTTTTCTCTATAACTCATCTAAGTTGATGATCGTTGCATCCCAAATTGTCCCAAAAACACTTCTGTCCCCCCACCTCTGAAATCAAAATTTCGTCCATGGCTGCGTGTAAACACAGTCAGTGTTTTTCTCTTGAATATTTTTCATTTCAAGTGTTAAGATTAATTCTAGAGTTTATATCAGAATTTGCAATTAACCCTCCTTGTTGCTTTTTACCTGAAGAATCTCTTGGTGTGACTTTCAGTTGATCTCCTGGGCAAAAAAATCCCTTGATAGTCCGTCTTCGTCAGATGCTTCTGGAAAAAACCTTGCTGCTGAGTTGAATCTACAGTATCCAGGATGCCTGCACCTCTGAACTGCAACCTGTGGAACAGATTCAAAGTTTTTGTCAGTACTCACTTACCCACCTCCACTAACCAGCCTCCTGGTCTCACCAGTGCTCCTCTATCTCTGCCGTCCTCTGACTTTTCAGTTTGGTTCCACCAAAATCTGTAAAAACAACAAAGAAAGCTGCAGATGTTCAACTCAGGTGAAAACAATATTCATTTGGTGCTGTGCAACAAATAACTGCAAGCATCCGTATGCTGTGCAGTCTTATAAAGAAACTCTTCTTTGGCAGCTGTTTTCATTAGCCCTCCCTCATTGCTGTCGCCCCCTAAAGAATGTTGCTAGCACAGTAATGATCCAGGCCATCTCACTGTTTCCTGCACTACCACCATAACAGAAGATTTATATTTGGCAGTTTATTTTTTCAACCTGTGTCACCCATTTTATGTGACGCTTACAAAGTGCTGTGTTCCATCAGTGTATAATTTTAAAAAGTAGTATAATTTGCAAGATAAAAAAGTTGTTTTTAGTACCAATTTTCTTTTCTTCAAGCAGTTTTTTCTGTTTCTGTAAAACACTTAGTGGTTTGTCTCTGCAAAAGCTGTTTTATAATTTTATTTTTCTAGTTTGTTAAAAAGTAACTAAAACATATTATAACTGGCTTTTTATCCTATTTATTATGTTTCTTATAAAAGGTCAATCGGTCATTATCTGCTTGTTCCTGTTCAGAGTCACAGGGAGCGGGTGTCTCCAGCAGTCACTGGGTGAGAGGCGGGGCTACACCTGGCCAGGTTGCCAGTCCATCACAGGGCCACATATAGACAGACGACCACCTATAGGGACAATAAACATCATGCATATTTATAGTCTGAAGAAGGAAGCCAGGAGGAAGAACATACAAACTCTGTGCATAAAGGTCCTGGCCCGGTTTTGAACCCAGAACCTTCTCGCCCCAAGGCAATAGTGCTACCAACTGTTCCCCCCTTCAGCTCGAGCTTAAAGCCAAATAAAGTTGTACCAATATACTTAATCATCTAGGCTAATAACTTAACCTGGGAACTTTTTAACCCCTTATTCATGTCAAGTTTTGTGGCAAATGGACCCAAATGCAGTCAGAACAAAGAGACTTAAAGATAATTAAAGAGTCCCTTCCATTAAAAATGTTTTTTCTGAGGTTTCTGTTGAATATTTTAGCTCCACAGGTGTTCTTACCTCCATAGTGGGTGTGAAAACAGGTCATCAACTTCTCTTTCAGTTTTAATCTCTCAAACTACGCAGGTGGAGATAAAACCCGAGTTCTCCCGAGTCTCAACGGCCTGTATCTGTTTCATCACAACTCCTTTGTTCGTTAGTATTCGGCAGCTCCCGCAGTTGAAACCACGCCTAGCATGCTGCTGGCTAAAAGCTGTTAGCATAAGACGTATCAAACCGGAAGAGAGAACGCCTGATGTTGCCATGTGCAGCGGGGCGGGAAACAGTACTGTATACCTTGCTGTCATAGGCTAGTTTGTTAGCCAATCAGAGTCCAGCAAATTCGAATAATGAATATGAACGAGTTGCTGACAAAGCCTGATGGAAGGAGCTGGAACCACCTGAATTTTGATGCAGAGAGATTGAAAGGTCTGTTAATCAGTGTTTCCTGACATTTGTTAGATATAAAATTTTTCTTTTTCCATGTTAATACAAGAAATAACCACAAAGTCATGAAATTTGTGTGAAATGGCCTTTTTAAAATAAGCTTTCAATAAATGAAAACAAAAGACTGGCATGGCAGCAAAACCAGACAAGCATCACCTCAAGAAGCATGAAACACACAAAGGTGCATGACTGTAGAAACTGACAATGAATGAGAAAAACCAAGACGTAAAGACGAGTTGATTACTGAACAAGTAGCAGCTGAGGAGGAAAGAAAAGGTACTAATCAGGTCGATGACAATCAGGTGTGACACTGAGGAGCAGAGGAAAACCTGATACAAAGAGAAAGAACAAGAAACAGACTGAAGCTATAGAAAAATTCCTCTGGAAACAGATAAAAAAAAAAAAAACTCATTCAAGACAATTCTTTTCCCCTGGATTATCAACAATTGTTCCTACTCTGGTTTGTTGCATTTCCACATAAGTCTGATCTACAGGACAGATCAGACAAATGAAATCTCTGGTATAAAAAGCAGTTTGCCAGACAGCAGTCTCAGTTCTTTCATATTATCATTTCTATTGGACTTCTATTGAGAATGCTGGATATTCTGAAGCAATGTGCCCCGCCCCCTCCTCCAAAGGCTCCAGGTAGTTTCAAAAGTAACAGACTCATTTTTCTCAAGTTAAATTAAACTCTGATCATTTGTTTTAGTTCTGGTTCTAGCAGTGAAAACTGACAGTGGTAAAATAAAAACCTGGTTGTGATAAAGTTTCTGCAGCATAAACTTGTGTTGAGAAAATTAAAAATGAGAAATAGACTAATGTCGTAATGTCAACATGAGCCCTTTCACTAAGAGGATGATATTAAATCAAGATGGGGTGGGGGGGTGGGGGGGGTGACCTGCAACATTTCCACAACTACAACAAGACGGGGTTAAAATCTGTCACTCACTAGATTCTATTATCCAGAAATATTTGGAGGAAAACTGAAGTCAGGCACATTCTCAGAATGTTGGATAAAGTTCATTTGCGCACTAATAGCAACATCTAATTGCGCTGCTAAATTTGTTCCCTTTATCATGTGACAAAGACCGTGCTAATTTAAAAAGTCCAAGTAAGAAATCAGTGGAACAAAAGAAGACAATTTGTTTGGGATTTGGGGGTTTGATTGTGCAGAGAAAAAGAAAATAAGAGATAAATCATTCTGCTTGATGTCCATTTCACCAGGAAGAAATGTATATGAATAAAAGTTCAAATTTTATGCCGCGATGTTTATAGTTTAAACTAGGGCCCGACCGATATATCGCCCGACCGATATATCGGCCGGCCGATATTATCGGCCGATATTGGGGTCCAGGGTGATATCGGCTATCGGTAAAAAATTGCCGATATTTTCCGATATATTTTTTATTGATTTATTTTTGTCACATATGTGCTTCTGCATCTCCATTAATGAGAATGCCCAGTTAAAAATGTAAATAAATGTTCATAAAATAGATAAACTTGTCTATTATTTACATTTTTTGGAATCAGTGAATAATTCAGATAGTTCATGGTGTCTAACAGGAAGACATGAGCTTAAGAATGAGCATAGAATGCAGTGTTTTAGCTTTCAGTAATGTTTGAAATTTTTTCTGGTGGATGGATTTATCGGCCATTATATCGGCTATCGGCCTGCTCTAAAGTCTTTATATTGGTATCGGTATAAAAAAATCCATATCGATTGGGCCCTAGTTTAAACACTTTCACAGGTAATTTCACTGTTAATTATTGCTGGGAAAGGGATCATAAATGTACTCATGCACATGCTTTAGACGAAATCATTGACCCATACAGGAAATGTTTATATCACACCACTCCTTAGATAGAAGATTAAATCCTAAATGGGACATTCTTCTTGTTGGTGTCCATGATCAAGACAAACAGTGTTGTTCATCTTCTTTGTTATGATAACCAGAAATGTGAGAACGGGCTATTTTGCAGAAACAAAGCTAATAATTTCTTCTTCTTGTGACCCATGTGTCTGCACTTCTACAGAAAATTGTTAAGTTTTTTTCTAAAAAAGTAGGAATATTAGTGTAATGAGAGCATCATTGTGGTTGAAGCAGGTCCAGTAAACATGGACATGAGAAGCTGGTAGTTGGATTGTGATTATAAAAAAGGGTGTTTTCCTCTGAACCATGCTCACTGCTCATTCAGAGCCTCCTGCTTTTTATTCTTCTTTCCAGGCCATGTCTCTTCATTTGATGAATGTTTGTGCACATATGTGTCAACACGGTGGTGCCTGCTCTCACACTGGACTGTAAGTATATGCATGTGAGCCATTTATTGTATAGCTGAGTGAAATATGAAGAGCTGCATGATTTCATTATTTTTGGTGGAGTGATGGAGCTCATCACAACCAACCAACACCTTAGATTTCTCTTTACTTACCCACAACATTAATCCAACAAAACAATTCACGTAAAAGCCTCTCTGTCTTCACACTCTGCCAACCCCCCCTCCCTCCCTCCCTCCCTCCCTCTTCCTCCTGTTGTTCCTCTGCTTTTCATTTTACTCTGCAATGTGGAAAGCTCATGCATGAGGTTTATACCTCCACATGCTTTGTTCCAGTGGCCGTATACAATCACAACAGAGCAACAGAGGAGGAAGTGAAATACAGAGCAGATAATGTATATAAACGGTTTATTTATTTACCTTCACTTACATCATTTTTCATCTCAGAATTTAACTCTTCGCTCTGATCTCCAACATCAAGAAAAAACCAACAGTGAGAGATGAAAAAGGAGCAGGATTGACTCAACCGTGTCAGTGTCCATACAGAAGCCGTCCTCAAGCAACGATGACTGTAGTTTAGTGTTTTTACCAACAGTGCTTATTTCACTGGACTTGTGCCTGACCACTGCACCACCAGAACCTGCAATGTCACAAACCTTAAACACAGGAAAGAACAGTCCATGTCTTGATGATGCACCACTCTGCACAAAATCTGATAGATCTGAAAGTAAACATGTGTGGATAGGGAAACTGTTGAAAACACATATGACCATGCCTTCAGTAGTGCCTTTGTACTGTCACTGATCCAACATGACCTAAAGGCTCAAACCTTTCTTGCAAAAACACAGTCAAGACCAATGTTTCTGGAGTGCAAGGTTTGGAGTTCTTCATTGCACACTTGATTTGGTTTCTTGCCTTCAGAGGAAAGCTTTCCACACAGCTAGCAAATTAAGCAGAGTGTAGCCGTCTCGCCTTTTGCCTGATTTAAAAATAGCCTAAGGCTCCTTTGCTCTTCCACACCTGAACTAACTTGGTTGGATGCCTGAGGAAAATTATGGTAAATACTATGAAGGATTGCTCTGAATAAATTATCTTTTTTTTTTCCCCATGCAGGATGTTTTCAAGAGGAAATTGGGCGTCATTGCTGGACCTGATTGTCTCATTTTGGTTTATGTGGCCCAGTAACTATATGGCTTATCTAGACTGTTAGCGAAGTTGCTTTGTTAGTTTGTTGTTGATAGTAGTCACTGTGATACTAAGATAGGGCTGCTAACTTCCTCATAAGTAAATAAGGAATGAATCAGAGCAGAGTAGACAGAGTCATCGTGAATTGGCAGTGGTAGGGATCAGAATATAAAAAAATCACTAAAATCATCTTCTTTTTACTTTCACAGATGAAGTAAAGGTTTTGTGAATCACAAATTATTTTTTAAAGAGTCCCTTCCATTAAAAACAGTTTTTCTGAGGTTTCTGTTGAATATTTTAGCTCCACAGGTGTTCTTACCTTCATAGTGGGTGTGAAAACAGGTCAACAACTTCTCTTTCAGTTTTTATCTCTCAAACTACGCAGGGGGTGATAACACCCGAGTCCAAACAGCCTATATCTGTTTCATCACAACTCCTTTGCTTGTTAGTATTCATCAGTTTCATCAGTTGAAACCACGCCTAGCATGCTACTGGCTAAAAGCTGTTAGCATTAGACATAGCAAACAGGAAGACACAACGTCTACTGTTGCCATGCAGGAAACAGTATTCTTTGCTCTCATAGGCCTGTTTGTTAGCCAATCAGAGTCCAGCAAATTTGAATAATAAATATGAGCGAGCTGCTGCTCGAGGCCTCAAGGAAGGAGCCGGAACCAGCCGAATTTTAATTCAGACAGATTGAAAGGTCTGTTAATCAGTGTTTCCTGACGTTTTTTGGATATAAAATGTTTCATATTACTGGTTAATACTTAAGAAATAACCACAAAGTCCTGAAATGTGTATGAAATGTTCTGTTTAAAGATTCTGCTTTTAATCGAGAATATTATCACTCAGGTTTGAACAGACTGCAGAGCCGAACATTTTAACTAGGGTTGATCAGAGGTGGCCCAGTAACATTTCAGTGGAATTACTCTTTAGCAGATTGTCTGTTTGGAAGCTGGAATCTAAAGCTAACTTCTGAGTTGTGGCAATTGGCAACCCTATAGTGAGAGTACCTGCTAACACTCAAATTAAGATCCGGTGGTATGCATTTACTGAAGCAGAGATTAAATTATTTACCAGTGACCTGAGGAGACAGCTGGGGGAACAGGATTGGTTCATCTCTCAAGTTCTGTGTTTAAGCCAGTAGAGCATCAATAAGTTAATTATGTCTTTTTTCCTGATATAAGTATCTTTAGTTTCCTTTGTTAAGGACTTTTTTTTTTTGTGTTAGCCTGTTTCGATTGCAATCTGAAGTCTTAATCAAGAAATCACAAGACCTTTTATACATCCTAAAGGCAAAATAGAACTGGACTAAAAATATAACATATCTATAAAACATTTTGCATTTCATGTCGGAAAACTTACAGAAGAGAAACAGAAAGGGCATTTAACAAAAATACACAAAAACATCAAAAGGATTAAGAAAAGGAAACCTCTGGATGTTTTAAAAGAACAACCAAATGGAAAGCAGAGCAGGAACAGTTTAAATCTGCCATAACAGATTCACTGCAAATGAGTAAATCACACAATAGATGGGGAACTAGGGGTGAGCGATATGGAAAAAAAATCATATCACTATTTTCTTTTTCTCAAAATCAGCAAATAAGTTACAGCCCGAAGCCTGATGAAACCAGACACATTTTGACGCAGATAGATTAAAAGGTCTGTTAATCACTAGCTACGTTTACATGTGACAAAGTTCCCTAATCTGATTAAAATCTTGGTCGATCGGAATTCCCAAATCCCTGTTCACATGGACACTAACTGAAATGATCTGATCATGCCATGAGTACACATGCACCAAGCACTCAATCAGGTTAAATGAGTTGAGCATGCGCACAGCGAGTTGTCTTTTCAGGGGAAGAAAAAAAGTAAACAAACTCCGTCCTTTCTGCACGTCTTTCCCGCCCCATCGTGTGCTCGAGCTGACTCACGTTTTCCCCAATATGGACCTTCTGCGGGTGATTACCTTTATGTTTGGGTTTTTACTGGTCGCATTAACCAAGCTAGAGGCTGAATACATATTGTTACTGCTCCACAGGAGAGGAGAGCAGGATGACAGGATGACTGCACCAGCAGACCACTTCTGTTTACTTCCCGCTATGTTTTCTACTTCGGTCTGCGAAAGCGGAAAGACGTCACGCTGAAGTTGTACGCATGCGCAGTGGGCTCTTTTCACCCTTTCTTTCAGAACGGGTGTGTACATGCACGTCTATCCGAATGAAGATCGGACAAAACCACCCCTCTCGATCGGAAGGAAATTTCATTCTGATCAGGCTGCATCGGATCAAAATATTCTGATTGACATGTTTACATGATGTATTTTTGTTCCGATTGGGCGTTTATTCCGATTAAGTGTGCCCATGTAAACGTAGCTAGTGTTTCCTAACGTTTTTTAAATATAAAATGTTTCATGAAATTTGTGTGAACTGGCCTCTTTAATCTTTTGTGCAAGTAATTAAGTGATTTCTGCATTTTGTCACTTTCGGCAATTGTGCAGTGATATTCTATAAATCTGCATATTTGAGACTTTGTTAGGCTACTGCAAATCTGCACAAGTTCACAGGGTACAAATATACTTTGATTGATATGAATTAGTAAAATAACATGAAATTTGCAAGTCAGAGACACTTTGTTTAAATTTGTGTCTCCGTCCTCAGGAGGGACCGTGTTGTCTCTGTGTAGAGAGACATCTGTCCATTTTAATACCTTTTTGTTAATGTTGTTTGTGTTGCTTCATTGTCATTTTGGTAAGAGTTAAGTACTCTTAATTATACCACAACTCTCTTCCCCACTTCTTTGTCTTTTTCGTCTTTCTTTCTTTCTATTCCTTTTTTATTAAAATCTCCGTCTGTCTCTTTCTCTGTCAGCATCTTCCTCTCTTTCTTCATTTACAATCTCCTACACGCTCTCTCTTTCTCACATTCCATTTCAGTGTCTTGCTTTGGCAGGACATGCTGAGCTAGTGCCAAGGCAATAATGAGAACTGTCAAGCAGCGACAAATGAACAGGTGAGAGAGACGCACAGAGAAAGAAAGAGATGCAGAGACGGAGGGGGAGAAAGAAATGAATATGAAGTACTGGCACTGCTGTGACTACTGACAGTCCACTCACACATGGCTGGACACACAAGCACAATCCCATGCTGCTCTCTGTGTTCACATCACAAACATACACACATTAACACTTTTATTCTGAAACTGATTAGTTTTCTGTTAACACCTTTTTGTTGTTCAAACCACATTTTGCCATCTGAGAAGCAGCAGCTCTGAATCCGTCTTCTCATTATTCTGCCGCTGCTTTAAAATACACGAAAAAACATATTTCCTCAGATTTTTTGTTACTAATCTACAAAAGCAAACTCATTTGACAGAATGATGCTGAATGTTATTTTCTAACTGCACAGAAAACATTATATAAACCACTCTTGATCCTGTTCAGGTTCACAGGAGATCTGGATCCAGTACAGGGGATTCCCACCCTGGACAGGTCCAGTGCTGTGAGTCAGGACTGCTAACCCGCTGCACCACTGTGCAGCTGCCTGAAACAAAAAGTTGATTTATTTTTATATAATAAAATCTTCCTGTGGTGAGTCAGTTTTATAGATATTCTTCTCACTACCGGATGATGGTCATTACCAAGTGAAGTTCTGTGTTTTATGTACTGTCTGTATCAGCTGTTACATTAAATCAGCTGTTTCTGTGTTCTGCAGAACATCTTGTCATTAATAATTACTAAAACTTCAACATCCAAATTTCTGCAGTAAACCTGTTTTTGTGATAACGAGGTTTTCAGGGTGATCATGATTCATCCGCTCTCAGCTGTCTGGACTTTCCTGGTTATATGTTTACGTTCTGATCCTGTCTTGATCAAATTATAAGTTATTCCAGCTCTTCTTCTGCTGTGTCACTCCTATGTGCACGGTAGCCACGAAAAACATGGTCTCACTCTGGTTTCAGCCTTGTTTCTTTAAGATAGTTTACTAGAGGTTTTAGTTGAAGTTTAGTTTCAAATCCTGATGATATGATATCACATTTTTAGACCAACTCCTGCTGTTTCACTTGATGCCTTCATTGTACATGAGCTTTAGTGTCTGTAGTCAGTGTTCTCAGTGAGGTCGCTGTACGATGCGTGACTTCTAACTTCTGAACTGGAGCATGAAAGAAGGAGATCAACATAAAAATAAGATTCTCTGACCACATCCTTTCTCTTAAAGAGGCCCTTTCATACACATTTCAGGACTTTGTGGTTATTTCTTAAGTATTATGAAACATTTTATATCTAAAAAACGTCAGGAAACACTGATTAACAGACCTTTCAATCTGTCTGTGTTAAAATTTGGGTGGTTCCGGCTCCTTCCGTCAGGCATCGAGCAGCAGCTCGTTCATATTCCCTGTTCGAATTTGCTGGACTCTGATTGGCTAACAAACTAGCCTATGAGAGCAAAGAATACTGTTTCCTGCCCCGCTGCGCATGGTAACACCAGACGTCGTGTCTTCCTGTTTGTTACGTCTTATGCTAACAGCTTTTAGCCAGCAGCATGCTAGGCGTGGTTTCAACTGCGGGAGCTGATGAATACTAACGAACAAAGGAGTTGTGATGAAACAGATACAGGCCGTTCGGACTCGGGAGAACTCGCGTTTTATCACCACCTGCGTAGTTTGAGAGATTAAAACTGAAAGAGAAGTTGTTGACCTGTTTTCACACCCACTATGAAGGTAAGAACACCTGTGGAGCTAAAATACTCAACAGAAACCTCATAAAAAACATTTTTAATGGAAGGGCCTCTTTAAGAACGTATACATTTCCTGAGGTGATAACTGTTGCATGTTTTTAATAGGAAGCTCGATAATGTTGAAGAGACTGAAACAGATGACTTCTTTCACTATTACAGTTCTAATAACACAGAAACACAAGCTGTACTGTTTCTGGTTGATTGCTGTGTCACATTTAGATGTTTACCATCATGTATTTATTAGTTCAGACCTGTACATTTAATTCTTGTTCACCGTCCTCATAAAACCAACTTGAGTGGAAGTTATAAACTTTTATTAACATCCCAATGTTCTTGCTATATTGTCTGTGCATGAATCCTGATGGATGACTGAGCTTCTGCTTTGTTTAATGGAATCTGAATGTCAACAGTCTGATT
The DNA here is from genome assembly GCA_006937955.1 of Pachypanchax playfairii. Classification (NCBI taxonomy): domain Eukaryota; kingdom Metazoa; phylum Chordata; class Actinopteri; order Cyprinodontiformes; family Aplocheilidae; genus Pachypanchax; species Pachypanchax playfairii. The sequence continues at coordinate 675,057 of SSNP01000096.1, forward strand.
TCTTAATGCTTGTTTAGCTGTGATGTCAGCAGGTTTATACTCCTCCACCACAGCATGGGCAGGAACTCGCTGTAGATTTATCGAGAATCTTCATCCGAAATGAGGATCTGACAGATTTTATACTGATAGTCAAACAAATGATTAAAATATCTTCAGTTAAACAGAATATATGATTATTACCTCTAACAACATGGTTCCACTGATCAGGCAACAAACTGGATATTTAGGTGTTGAATCAGGCCTCAGGAACTTTAGTTTAGTTTCAGTGTCTATTGAAGTTCCTTCTAAACAGCTGATTCAAAACAGTTTTTCATAAAAAGAGACATTTCAGAATTAACATGAGAGGTGATGGACATACACACCTTTTACTGCTCTCCACTAAAACATCCTTCATCATCTTCAGCTGGTACAACGTGAGGCTCCTAACTGGAAGATAGAAGAACACACCGGCTTTAGCGTCTCGCCACTTATTACCTGATACTTGTAGAAACCATTTATAAATCCTTCATGTTTATTTGTTTTGTGTAGTCAAGCTCCTCATCATGTTTCACACATTGGATTTTAAAGAGGTCATTTCACAAAGATTTCAGGACTTTGTGGTTATTTCTTTAGTATTAACCTGTAATATGAAACATTTTATATCTAAAAAACGTTAGAAAACTGTCAGGAGCCGTGGGGTTTCCACGGTCTCCTGTTCTGTGTTTTGGTGTGGGCTTTTGAGTTTTCTTGATTAATGGGTTTTTGTCAGTGTTTAGTTTAGATTTAGGTTCGGTTATAGTATCATGTCTTTATGATTAGTCAGTGTGTGACTAGTGTGTAGTTTGTATTGTTGTCTGTTGTCACAGTTTCATGTTTAGGATCTGTTTGTCTCATCTCTGGTTTTTACAGTCTGTGCCCATATATGGTCATGTCACTTCCTGTGCTTCACCTTTGTCTATTGCTGGGTTTCACTCACGTGACTCGGAAGCCACGCGAAACTCAAATGGGGGTCAGGAAGTGTTTCACTTGGCCACAACAACACAGCACGATGTTGGAAAGCAACTACAGTAAGGCTTTAAATGGACTAGCACAGACGCGATATCGCGAAAAAATATATCTTCATTGAGGTTATGATCCGTATAGTTTAAAAAGATCAGACTTTAAATACAGTCTGGAGGATTTACCCTGTATTGAAGCTATCGACATAACAAACTCTCGTCCTGCATACGTCTTTTTACACAGCCAATCAAATGAAAGCCTTCAAAAGCCTGGAAGCCTACAACTATTTTGTATCAGTTTGGGTCAACGATTTAGGATCCAGAGAAGCTTTAAATGGCTGTCGTCTTGTTTTTGCATGGGTAAGTCGTGAGTTGTGCCACTTTTAATTCGTGATAATAATACTATTGCTAATGCTAATAAAGAGTGTGTTTATGTGCTAGTATCTACATGTAAATACCTTATTATGCCTTTTTAAATCCAAATTGATTTTAAGTCATTTCTCTCTTTATATTTCTATAATGTAGTTCAACCATTCACAGAGATCCACAGAACTCCCCATAAAAACGTGGTTTGTGGCCAGAGAAAAACTTGTTTACCTGCCATTTTTGTAGATGTGTTTGTTATGTAAATGTTCACTAAAACACAAGAACATTTGTTAAACCCTTACCTTTTAGAAAGTGATCGCTGCAAACTCTAGCATTGTCTGTTTCTGAGCCTCTTGTTTTTAACCGGAGATAAGTGATCCATTTCTGCCGTCTTCTTTCGGTAAGTTTTTTAAAATTAAGACCTTTGTGGCACACGACTTTCGAGACATGAAAAAAACGTTTGTCTTTCTCCCGATTAGAGCGGTTGCAACAACCGTAGACCGCACAGATTTTGGGCATTTTTAAGCCGAATCAGCAGAGTTCAGCAGGGTTCTGTGCAGCGGCGGTTACTTCCTGACCCCCATCTGCATTTGGTGACGTCAACGCAATGTCATGTGAAACCCAGCAATTAGATCACTGTCTGCATCTGTGTCTTGTCCTGGTCTGGCACTATTTAAGCTTTTAGATTTTGTCTGTTTAGTGCCGGACCGTTGTGTTCTGTTGTCTTCGTTTTATAGTCATACTCATAGTCGTAGAATAATATTCCCAGTTTGGAAATCTGGATTAACTGTGTTTTTTCCCCTTGTTTTTTTTCATTTGGACTCCTGGTGGCCTCCTAAAGTGAGTAGAGTGCTTTTTGTTTTATACTTTGATCTTTTATTTGTTACTTTGTATTTTGAGCCTTGGACTTTGTCTTTGCTTTGATACTTTGTACTTTGTTTGAACTTTGGATTAACCCCTTGTTCTCCCACAGCAAGCATCATAGTTGTGTTCCGTTTTGTTCCTCTACCTGTGTTTGTCCTTAATAAACTCTTTTTATTTGAGACTGCCACTCTCTGCTTTTGAGATCTACACCTCCCTTGTAATTCATGACAGAAACACTGATAACAGACCTTTCAATCTGTGTGCGTCAAGATTCAGCTGGTTCCGTCAGACTTCGAGCAGCGACTCATTAATATTATTATTAGAATTTGCTGGACTCAGATTGGCTAACAAACTAGCCTATGAGAGCAAGGTATACTGTTTCCTGCTCCGCTGCACATGGCAACAGCACATGTAGTCTCTTCCTGTTTGCTACGTCTTATGCTAACAGCTTTTAGCCAGCAGCATGCTAGGCGTGGTTTCAACTGCCGGAGCTGATGAATACTAACAAACAAAGGGGTTGTGATGAAACAGATACAGGCCGTTCGGACTCGGGAGAACTCGCGTTTTATCACCACCTGCGTAGTTTGAGAGATTAAAACTGAAAGAGAAGTTGTTGACCTGTTTTCACACCCACTATGAAGTGGGAGTGTGGAGCTAAAATATTCAACAGAAACCTCAGAAAAAACATGTTTAATGGAAGGGCCTCTTTAAAACAAAAGCACATGTTAATCACCATGTTAACACGTGTGAAGCATGACATTCAGGGACATTTTCAGCATGTTCATATGATGTAAAAACATGTCATCATCACATGGTTTTTCCATAAAGCTGTTATTTATTTCCATTTTACTTTGTGTTTTATTGTGAAGCATATTGTGATTTTTATCTGTGGAAGATGGAATAAACATAAACTTGATTTAAAATATGGTTCAAACTGAAATGGCAGTTTATAAAGCAGACAGACCTTCCTGTGTGTAATTTATAGACTGAAAACTGGAGCATGACTCAGACAGTTCTGCGACTGTGTGACACACAGAATGAGTATGTCCTTGTGTGAATATAAAATATAGTGCATGTCTCATACAGCATGATTTCTGTATATGAGTGTGAACTGTGTGTTTGCTTCTGTGCCGTCTCTCTTTACCGGACTGAATCCAGCTGGCTGTGGACATGACAGTTTAAGCCTTTATACCATGAAACATGCTCTGGCCATGTGTGTTTATCTGCTTCTTGGGTTTTGAGATGTATGTATCTATAATTTACACATTTTGATATAAAATCCTGTTTGTATGGGATTCAGCAAGCCAACCTGGAAACACCTGAGCCCAGAGGTAATTTTGCACATATACAAAAACGAGACACATTCTGTTGTCTGTACTCAAAGTGGATATTAAAGGTGGGATATGGAACTTGAATTATAATAACAGCATAAAGCCTTCAGCCATCTGGGTGTCAGGCTTGTTAACCCCCCTTCGGCGCTCCGATGCTCAGGCCGAATATTCCTCACCAAACCCACTCTGATCCTCGATCCGAGCAGGACAATAAAATATCATGAGTTCAGTTCACTAATCATGCTCTCCAGCCCCGCTGATCACACACTGACTGATAAAAGCAGCTCCTACCTGTTTGTAGCCCAGTCATCGATTCAATCCGTGGCAAAGAGTTCATAGTTGTCCCGCGGCTCCAGAACTTCCTGCAGTCCCTCTGAAGATCCTCTGTCCTCCTCACACCTCATGCTGCATGCACCACTTATACAATAAAATAAAAAAAGCAATAAGGGCGTGTCTTGCAGTCAAAAAAGTGGCCCGAAGCTCCTCCACTTCACCAACATGTAGCTCCGTGTTAGCTTAGCAGCTAGTGAAAAACGTTTCCACATAGAACTTGCTCGTCACATGGGAAACCCTAGATGAAACCCCCTATGGCAAGCAAATAAGGTATATAATACTCGGTGCTTCCAGCTGCTTGACCTGCAGACTCCACAGCACCAGCCTCACTGTGCTGGAGTATTTACGGTATTAGGCAACCCAAAATATTGCCCGCGGCCCTACCAGCTATTTGCTGGTAGATGTAAACAAATTGCGAATGTCGTGCTGCCAAAATTACCATTTTATAATATTTTACTTCAAATATAATTTTTAAAGGAAAAGCTGTATTTTCATTTTACAACCCTCTAAACACCCCGTGGAGGCATTATTTTGTTAAAAATATTCCATATACCACCTTTAAATCTAAAGGCAATCTGATGAAACACACCTGAATATGGCTGAAATATGGATACATTGTGTAATATTAGAGTTATGAGACACTTTTCACTCAAAATCTCACTTGTGTTGGAATTACAAAATTGAATTTTGGGGAAAAGATCCCCCACATTCCACTAACAGTTAATACAAACATCACAATATAAAAGCACCTCAGCCCACAGCTGTGACCCCACCACCACTATCTTTGTCTCTCATTAATCCTTGGGGGGGGGGGGGGCGTTGCCAAGGCTTTTCTGATTTACACAGAATGTCGCCCTGAAGTTCATCTAAATAACTTTACAATTCTCCCCTTTCCTCCATCTCACCTTTACTAATAGGCGTGGTCCGCATCAGCAAATTCTGGATTGAGGTACAACATTAAATAATCGATGTACATTATACATAAACATACTGACTCAATGTACAGTGAGAGTAGCACCAGAGCATAATGTTCTATGTAAAGGGTGTGTTTGACCCCAAATGCACAACAACTGACGTCACTACTGTAGAACGAGAAAGGCAGGTTAATCGTTTCTACAGGTGAGTGGTCAAACACCAGAATTCAAACAGACAGACAGGAGATACTTGATCCACAATCCTTATCCAGGGGAGAAGCAAGCAGAGCATCATGATTTCAATCCAGGATCATGTCCGAGAGGCAAAGGTGGGGAGGAGGCCGAAGAAGGGATCAGGTTTATTTCAGGGTTCATGCACTACTGAAAATATTAGGAACAGACTGACAAGGTACTGGTTGGGAAGTAAATACATACATCTAACTGGCAGCACAACCACGCTGTCACGCTGCTTATATGCAGCAATGTGCAGATGAGCACAGGCGCTAATTGTGCAGGTGGAAAAAATGAGCGGTGATGTGCAGAGGGGAAGGAGGAAGGTGAATGTGTTTGAACTGGACTTGAATGCACAAAACTCATATAAGACATTTAAAAAGGTTTATTACAAGTTTGGCAGAGCAGAAGTTCTTCCAACATCACTGGTCCAAAGATTGTAACGCCAGGGCAGAGCTGCAGAGCTGACGAGGACAGATAACGTTCCAGTTAACAAAAACAGTGGAATGATGTCACCTGAAGTATAAGTGAAGAGATGATGGTAAGCATGTAGATAGGAGGGATCTTTATCAGGTGAGTATACTAAAGAAATGGCAGGAGAAACAAAAGAGGGTAAGAAAACAGGAAGCGTGATGTCACTAGCAGGAGAAAAGAGGTCAGTTATCCAACAACAATTCAGAATACAGTTTTCCAACTTTCCAATACAGATAGATTCAATAATTAATATGTAAACAGGAAATGTTCAAACCCTCCATGAGGTGAAGACATATTCAAAGGCCGGCAGCATCGTCGGTGCACTCTTTGAGGCAATACAATGACAAGATAGACATGTTTCAAACATTAAAGATTTTAGGATCTGCAGCTCCTGGTTTACTAAACCTCCCCACAGCCCAGGTCCAGGTCCAGGTTCAACCCTCTACTGGTTTAGCAGTTTTTAAGGTTAATATTATTAAATTTAAGTAAGAAAATAATGTGCAGTGTCGTTCACGGACTGTTATAAAAAGTTTAACAAATCCTGTGTTTGTGAGCACACCGAGTTAGCTCCTTCCTGTAAACCTGTTGACTTTTATATTTTTCAGCATATTTACTTTAATATAATATTTTGCTGGGTTTTATTTATTTTTACTTTGTAGAAATTCTGGATTCACCTGTATCCGCTGCATTCTTTAGCTCCACAGGAGCTTCCTTCTTTTGAAATATTTCATCATGCCTCCTGTTGTTTCCTGTACGGCTGCAGGAAACAGTGTCAGATTTCAAGAACAGCAGAGGATTTTCAAGCCTGAGCAACAGAAACCACAGCACAACTCATTTCATGTCACGTTAACTGTACACTGATGCACTTGGTTAATCTTGGTCTTCTGTAGTTAAAACCACAAAAACATGATTTGATGGGGTTTAAATTAAGAATAAGATTTGATAACTTTAAAGCAGAACTAAGTAAGTTTTGCTCTCGCTCTCCCCCTACTGGTCCCCTGTGAAAGCTCACTGTCGTAACATTCCCCCGCCGCCGCAGACCCCCCCCCCCTCACCCCCCACCCCCTCCACCCCGCCGCCGCCCCCACAACAACAACGCACAGAGAACGCTTTTGCAAGAAGAAAGAAAAACAAAACCAAGAAAATGTCTCGACAGGTGAGTATTATTGTCATCTTTGCGCTCCTAAGGGTGGCGTTGCTAACAACGGCAAGGGCTTCATGCTTGTATTTATGTACGTGAGTGTGAGTGCCGTAAAGCAGGTTTGTTCTCGCGAGATTAGTCGGGTCCGATCCACTGAAAGTTGCAAGTGCTGCTTTCAGGACACAGACCCCGGAGGGAGGGGAGGGACCCACGAATCACCCCGCCAAGTCCTTGTTTACCCCCACAGGGACTCTAGAAAACATTTATTGAGGTGAAAAAACTTACTTAGTTCTGCTTTAACAATACGACTCAAACGCTCGGGTATTAAAGAGATTCCTCCAAAGTGAAGGCAGCACTCCGCTGCACTGTTGCCACAGTTTGATGACAGACACCTTCAACAGGAATGTGTATAATCAGAGATGAAGATGCTGCAGATGAGACTGACACATGACGGGTACCGTCACCTGGTCTAGTTCAGAGATCAGGAGAAATGATGACATTCAGCAGAAGCCTGAACTGAACATGGTGTGAACAGGGAGCATCTCATTTCAGTCCTGGTCTCAATTACTTTAAACAACAAAATAAAGTCTGTGAACTAATGCTATGTTCAGACTGCAGGCTGAAGTGATCCATATCAGACTTTTTTCCCTTATGTGATCCGTATCTGTTTTTTTTATGACAGTCTGAACGACACAGATCCGATTTTTTTCAAATGCGACCCAGGCCACTTCAGCATGTGGTACTAAATTACTAGATTCCGGAATAGCGCTATAACTGGTGGCAGCTTGTTGGAGTAGCTCTGTGACTTAGCTAGCATTTGCTAGTATTCTTTTATTCTTTTTGAGTATTTCTTGATGGTTTTTTCTTCTGGAAATATTTTCTAAATACTTTTCTTCTGATTTGGGTGGTGTGCTGATCGAGTTTTTTGCTGGATTTGTCACTTTTTTGCCACTTGTTATGATGTGTAACCATGGCAACAAGAGACTTGTTTACAAGTAAGAGCAGCTAACTGACATTTCTAAGGCTGAAATAATCCTCAAATTGTAACTCTGGATCCCTGATGAGCTCAAAAGAAGAAGACGTGGATGCAGAGCAGGAGCAAAGTGAAGAGAGAGAAAGAGGAAGTTTAAACCTTCACTTCCATCAGTCATATTGACAAATGTGAGATCTCTTTGCTAACAAAATGGACGAACTTGAAACTCTGTTGAAATGCAGCATCATGTGTTTCACTGAGACATGGCTAAAGGGACATATCCTGGACTCCAGTGTGTCTCTGTCTGGCTTTCAAACAATACGGACAGACAGAGATTTGAATGAGGAGCGAAAAAAGAAGAGGAGTTTGTCAGCTGATCACATCTGCAGTTACCTGTTGGGGAAGCAGCATCAGAGAAGGTGACACGAGGAGGCTGAACAGATTGATAAGGAGGGTTGGTTCTGTCCTGGAGACTGAACTGGAGTCTCTTGGGTTGATTGTCCAAAGGAGGATGAAGAACATGATGGAAAACCCTCATCATCCTCTTCAGAACACAGTAACTCAACAACAGAGTGTCTTCAGTCAGAAGATTCTTCATAATCCGCTGCAGCACAGACCGTTACAGGAGATCCTTCCTGTCCACACCTAGAACCCTCTACAGGAGATCCTTCCTGTCCACACCTAGAACCCTCTACAGGAGAACCTTCCTGTCCACAGCTAGAACCCTCTACAGGAGATCCTTCCTGTCCACACCTAGAACCCTCTACAGGAGAACCTCCCTGTCCACAGCTAGAACTCTCTATGGCTCCCTGAAGAATAACTGAGCTACAACAACACTTGAATTTCCCTTCGAGGATTAATAAAGTATTTTTGATTTGATTTGATCTTTTGACATGTGACTTCAGTCTGAACCACCAGGTCGCTTCCATCCGACCCGTACCTCATCAATATGTGACTTACGAGACTATTCTGCGTCAAGGACGCGGGAGCAAAAAGAAAACAGCTCTGTTCAGGCTAAACTCGAGGGGTGTTATCTGAACAGCGTGGTTTTTGAAAACATTTCCACAGAAATTGCAAAGCGGGTTTAAACGAACCTGCAGCTCCAATGCCAAAGAAAAATAAAAAGTCTCTGAGCTAAATACAAGGAGGCACTGTTCCCGCTACTGCACATGCGTGACACATTCAAGACACATTCCGTTAAGAAAGCGAGTCACATTCAGGTCACATTTCACTAAGAATATGAACGACCCTGCAAAAAGATTGGATCTCACAAAAAAAATATAGAATTGAGCATTTAAGACCTGCAGTGTGAACGTAACCTAAATGTGACCCAATTTTAAATCCTGAGCAAGATCAACAGGTTGGTAAAAACTTTTGGCCTTGAAAAACAAATCAATATTTATTTGTGGTTTCAGATTAACAAACTGATTACTTAACATAATAAGATCAAGTAAAAAAATATATAATAATAAACTACTAGAGCAACAGAAAGATAATATTCAAGGTAACTTCTAAATGGTATATTATCCTAAATTCAATGATAAAGAAAGAAAAATTATGGACGATAACATAGAAACAGCAAATGCATTTAATCAATTTTTTGTTAATGTTGGTGGCACCCCAGCCAAAGAAATGGATCCATTATCAGAAATGGCAGAAATGATTCAAAATATTATTATTCAAAATAACATTTTTTTTTTCAGAGGCGTGGATGACACTGAAATCATAAATACTGTGAATAGATTTAAGAGTAAGAGGTCCACTGATAGTTCTGATTTTGACATGATGCTGGTAAAAGAAGATTATTGATAGTATTTTAACACACATCTTTAACCCTTTAAAACTGGGATCTTCCCAACAGCTATGAAAATTTCTAAAGTAATACCAATCTTCAAAAGTGGTGACAAACATAAACTGACAAACTACAGGCCAATTTCCTTACTTTCTCAATTCTCGAAAATCTTAAAAAAGCTGTTTGATACAAGAATGAATGAATTTTTAAATAAGCACAATATAATTAACGATCGGCAGTTTGGTTTTAGGGCCAATAGGTTCTATGCAATTGATTGATCTGATTTAATTATCTTGATGTAATGTAAGTGTGATTATTGCAAATTTGCCTGGTAACAAATACCGTAATTATTATTTCTATTATAAATTCTTATTATTGTTTTTGTTATTATAGCTTGTTCTCATCTTGCCAACTGTAAGCTTGGTGAAATTGGAAATAGGGTTTGGCCTTAGACAAGTGTTTCACTTCAGCCAAGACCCTTTTCAGTCATTCATTGTTTTAAGTTTGAAGTTAAGTGTGTAAATATATTGACTGAAATAAAAAAATAAAAAATCATAAAATAATCTCACAGTATTTTAAAGACAAAGGCTCTCTTGTCCTTAATAAATGTGGAAAATGATTAATATTTTCTGCATTTTTCACAATGTTTTTGGTTGGTATCACATTTCAAAATTTTCCCACTTTGCCAAATTGATCTGAAATATTTGTCCTGAATGCAGACAAGCTGTTCGAAACAAGCCAGAGTAAGTTGGATCATGACAGCAACTGTTAACGAATGGTTTTAGTGATAACAGGGAGAAAAACTGGACCCATGACGCACTGAAATCCACTGGGAAGTGATCGGTAAAGGTCTGCAGCTTGTGTTTCGTCTGGTGAAACTCACCTGGTTTTTTTATGTCCTCTCAGAATCAAAAGGATTTGGTGAGACCAAGCAGCATGTATCACTGAGAGAATCCCTGAATCCATCATTCAGAAAAGCCAACAGAAGGCAGAGGACATGAGGAGATAATGAAGGACAGCACAGAATGAATGAAGAGGCAGATTAGAAAGAAGGACAGTAAATTGAAAGTATTGAGTGACTGAAAAAGGAGTGAAGGGTCCAAGAAAGAAGCAGCAGAGGGGGAGATAAGTCTGCAGCCAAAAGAAGAATAAGAAGCAGACAGACATGAAAAGAAGCACCAAAAAGAATCATGTGTTGAGAAAAAAAAATGTTTGACGGAAGAACACACAAAAACGTTAGTGGATAGAAACAAGAAGCAGACCAGAGAAGAAAAACCTGGAAGACAGACCAAGAAAGGCAGAAACATGATACATATATTAAACTTGATTTGACTTAAAACATCTTTAAGGTTTTAATCTAATAAAATTATAACGAGCAAATCAAAAGTAAATTGTAATAAAAACTTAATGCAGGATTATCAGAATGTGGATCGGGGTTCAGGATCTCCTGTCCAATCCAGTTTTATTTAGAAAAGTAGATTAAAAATACTCAGTAATTTTCATGTTCAGTTAAAGAGGCCATTTCATACAAATTTCAGGACTTTGCGGTTATTTCTTAATTATTAACCAGTAATATGAAACATTTTATATCTAAAAAATGTCAGGAAACACTGATTAACAGACCTTTCAATCTGTCTGCGTTAAAATTTGGGTGGCTTTGGCTCCTTCCGTCAGGCTGCTTTGTCAGCAACTCGTTCATATTCATTATTTAAATTTGCTTGACTCTAATTAGCTAACAAACTAGCCTATGGGAGCAAGTTTTACTGTTTCCTGCCCCGCTGCGCATGGCCGCACCAGACGTTCTCTCTTCCTGTTTGATACGTCTTATGCTAACAGCTTTTAGCCAGCAGCATGCTAGACATGGTTTCAACTGGGAGCTGCCGAATACTAACGAACAAAGGAGTTGGGATGAAACAGGTACAGGCCGTTCAAACTCGGGTTTTTCACACCACCTGCGTAGTTTGAGAGATTAAAAGTGAAAGAGAAGTTGTTGACCTTTTTTCACACCCACTATGAAGGTAAGAACACCTGTGGAGCTAAAATATTCATCAGAAAACTCAGAAAAACCGTTTTTAATGGAAGGGTCTCTTTAAAACAACCACACAGGACCACAATGCAGAATACATAAAATACATAAATAAAAGACAATTACAACAGCCAAATAGGATTACAATAAAAATTAAATCATTAAAAGTCATAAAACGTGATAATGTAGCACCCTAAAATCCACTAAGGTACATCTCTATTCCACATGAGAGACGCCGCTGCTAACCTCTCCTTTCCGTTTTGTCTCTCTGACTTCACTCACCTGTTTCTCCAAATTCCACCCTGTTATTTTGTGTTTATTGTCTGAAGCTCTCTGTTTGAATCATACTGCTGTCAAAATAAATATACTGACCTTCCCAGCTCCTACTGACTGAACCAGGTCATTAGCTGACGCCATCTCACTTTCACATAACAACATCTCCCAAAGTGACACGATAATCCAGCTGAACTCAAGTCATTGACCCACAAATTACTTACCTGAAGCTATTCTTTTCCTGAAAAATAAGACCTTTATCAGAGTCTGTTTCACATTCAAGTCCAGCCATTTCAATCCAAACATTATTCTAAATCAGTCTTTACTGTCTTAACTTTATGAAATCCATTTTCTCAAGTCTACTTTTCATCTGATGGATTCAATCAAACTCTATGCTACAGCTGGAAGTGTGGATCAGTACTTTATTCATACTTCTACACAGTGGTTTCTCTCTACTTGGCTGCTGCTGCCATGTTTTGTTTTGTTCTCCGTTTCACTGTGATTGCCATGGTGAATTACGTTCTCGGGCTCCATTGATGATGGAGTTTCATTTCACTAATGCACAGCTTTAACTCAGGAAGAAGACACTCAGTTTTCCTCTTGGACTGAGTTAACTCAGAGTTTTAAAGGTCCTGTATCCTGCTATTTAACAACTTTCAACATCTAGGATAGACACATAAATGATAAAATCTTACCTTTGGTGTTATATAGTCTTCATTTGTCCTGAAATATAATTTATATCCTGAAGTTTTTCTTCGACCAGGAAGTTAAACACTAGATTTACCTAAAATCCCATCCTGGTGAAAAATGTCCTGGTGTAACATTGTGACATCACTATGTTACAGTCAGTTGTTTTCCAGGAGAGAGTGGAGCAGCTGCTCAGAGCGCAGGAGTACTGAGAAATGTGTATATTAACCCAAAAACCACTCTGGAGTGTTTTTAAGGAAATAGCATCACAACATGGTTAAAGCTACAAAAAGTGATTTTGCATGATACAAGACCTTTAAGTGTAGAAGCAGATTTTGTTAAACCTTCTTTTCTTCTAACACAAATAACAAACAAAAGTAGCAGTTAAAGCTGGAGTTGGTAATGTTCGAGAGCTAGCAAGATTGAAAAGTAGCAACTCCTCTAAACTCCTCCCCCTTCCCACCATGGACTTGCTTCAAGCCGCGCCCCCCCCCAAACTTGGAACTCGCATCTGCCGGCAGAACTCAGCAGGGTACTCAGCTTTACCAATGTTGACTCTCGTTTGTCCTCTCGTTTTATCCAGAGCTTTTCTCGTAGCAGCTTTTTCTGCCTCTGACTTTCTTTTTTTTGGCAGTTTAGCGGGGCGAGCCGTGACAAGTAGCGAGGAGCGAGAGGGCGTGATAGAAGGGGTGCAGGCAAGGTATCTGATTGGTTCCTCTCCTCTTCTCTGGAAATGACCAATCACCGCCATCCGGTGCGGATGACCGTGGTTGGTCAGAGTTATTGTAGGCTTGCAAGTCTCAGAGAGGTCTGATCGCTCCTTTTTATGAATACACAATGCATTGACTAGTCTCAGTATGGAAGGACCTTTTCACCCAGTATAAAAAAAGTGTTTCTGTTACCAATTATAACTTTAAATCCAAATCAATGACCATCACAGGAGTTTGATTTCTGCTGCTGTTGTATTTGAAGCATCTCAACACTGAAAGTCCGTCGCAATATGATCACAGGAAGTTTTACTTACTAAAATAAATGAAACATGTGTTTACTATTACGTTTCTTTACACAAAATTGCATTCTTTAATTTTTAAAAAATTTTTTTTGGTAATATATTTTTCGTCAGACAATCAATACGAGTATAAAAGTGAACATGAGAAAAGGAGAATGCACAAAAGGGTGAAAACGTCCTAACTCAAGCGGAATGGGGTCAGAAAGTCGGAGGCTGTGAGAGGAAACTGGATGTATGAGGACGGCGGTGAGCGCAAGCTGGAGGATGAATCGACAGAGCCGAACAGCAGCACAGGTGAGGACGGGAAGGATGGATAGAAAAAGGCAGAAGAAGAGAAGGATGGATGGTGAAGGTATTGGCTTTGTGTTTGTTTGAGGCTGGTGGCAGCAGAGAGGGAGGGAGCTGAGGAGCCGACGGCGATGAGAACATTATGGCTGGATAATGAAGAAGTTCCACACTGTCAGCCAACACCATTCACCCTGCATGGCTCTGACCCCAAAGTGTCAACAAGCTAAATGACCGAGGAGCAGCGCATTACCGCACACACACACACACACACACACACACACAGGCAGACGGGGAAATCACTCTGAAATGCAAATGTTTTTCTGATGAAAGTTTGTATTCAGCAAGCGATTGGTGAAAACACAAAGCACACAGACATGTAAATAATGCACTAACAACTGTTTCTACATGATCTCAGTGTGCTCCGTCAGACTATGTGCAGTCACAGAAACCTGATAATCGACACAGACGCTGCTGCACTCATCACAGCCAGCAGCTTCGCTGAGTGAAGAGTCAGGGTTCTGCTGTTTGCACAGTAAATATCACACTCTTTATTGGTATTCTGAACAGTGAAATTCAATAACTTGAATCAACAAAGGTTGTTTCATGAAGCTAATCTCTGCTCACACATCACAACACACACAGTCAGTGTGAGAAAACTGACTTTAGACCAGCTGAAAGTTGCCTTCAATAGTCTATTCACTGTCTATGTTCCTCTATCTGTCTTTGTCAACCCCCCAGTCTGTCTGTATCTCTCCACCCCCGAACCCATCGCTTTATCACACGTTTGCACACAGGCAAAGCATTTGCTCTTTTATTCCTTCTTTTGTGCTGCTCTATCTTTGTCACTTTTTCTTGCTTTCTGATGTTTTTCTGGCTGCCTGATGCAAAGCCCTATCAGGGCAGGAAACATTCCTTCTCTTCTTTTCACCCTCCATCTGTTTCAGTTCAAACTCCAATCTGCTGCATTAATACGACAGGACAGAAACCTGCGCTGCTGAGCACTTCCCCTGATGAAAGCGACAACTGCAGCCAGTTCTGGGACGTTTCATATGTTTAGAACATCATCAGGATGATTGATAACTGTAAATTTCCTGTTTTCTTCTGTTTGCTCGTTACATCCACTGGAGGTTTAAAGATGAACTGATGTTTTGAAACATGACTTTAACATTATTGTAGTATCGTATTAGTGTGTTACTGAACACTCCATTACTCAGCATCTCAGCCAGAGGGATGTGCAGCTCAGATCCAACACAGAAACAAATAATACAATGTGTCTGTCAATCAAAGGTGGCAGGTTTACAACAGATCAGCACATTTTCAATCTAGTTATAGTTTGAATTATATAATAATAAAAGAGCATTAGACTAAAGTTTGTATCAACTTTTTTTAACCAAAAAAATAAAGGTTATTAGAGGTCAATATCAAAAAAGTCAATATCAAAAAAGCAGTAACAAATACTAATAAAAACATTTAAAAAGGCAGTTCCATTAAAAACGTTTTTTCTGAGGTTTCTGTTGAATATTTTAGCTCCACAGGTGTTCTTACCTTCATAGTGGGTGTGAAAACAGGTCAACAACTTCTCTTTCAGTTTTAATCTCTCAAACTACGCAGGTGGAGATAAAACCCGAGTTTTAATGGCCTGTATCCGTTTTGTCACAACTCCTTTGCTCGTTAGTATTCATCAGCTCCTGCAGGGAGGGGGGTTGGTTTACTTTCAAAAGGTCCAAAATGACCGCGGCGCAACGGGGTGGGGTGGGGTGGGGGGGTTGCATAATATACATACACACATTATACACACGGTGCTTATTTATTTGACAAAATAACAGTCCACAGTACCTGTGCAACAGATGGTAGTGGCTTCAAGGTGTAACAGTTATTATCGTCCGACCAGAAACGGCACCCGGCGACAGATGGTTTAGCAATATTGTTATCCAGGTGGAAATCAGGACAAATTCGGGAGAACGGTGGTCCCGAGAGATTTGAGGAGAGCATTGAAATTTGGGATTCTCCTGTGAAAATCTATAAGGTTGACAATTATGGTCTGACGAGAAAGAGGAACAAAAATAACTTATCCCTCCCAGGGATAAAAAATAAAGGACCAGAGGGGGGACATCGAAAGCGCGCGGGGGGGGGGGTGAATCACCGATCCAAACCAACCAGATCTGTGTAGAAAAGTAATTGTCCACTAAACCTAAACCCGGTTGTTCTCGGCAGCAACAAGTCAAATATTTGTGCTAACTGAGGATGAATCTTTCTGATCTCTGTGGAGGAATTCTGTCTGACTCTTGTTCAGATCCAGCATTTCAATCAGACTGATGTCCAGACTTTGACACCTGCTGGTGTTCTTCAGGTCACTGACCTGCTGAACAACCAAAGTGTTCTTGAACTTAAGTTCATGAGCTGATGGTGCGGTTTTTCTGCTCCAGATAGGGAGTGCGGCCAGCTCCGGTGCTGGGTGTGGAAACGGCACTCGCGAGAACAGAAGTTCACGTGGGTTATCGTTTTGTCGGGACTTCACACGAGAACACGTCCATTATTTAGCAAATGTGTGAAAATGTGTTGTGCTGCAGGCTTTCGGGACCCTGTGTCACCGGGTGTGATGTAATGTTTACATTTCCTATTGGTGCGTGTGCTGTCTAAAAAGAAGAGTCAAGTTACAATTGTTTGTACACTCGTTTATTTTGAAAAAACACCGGATATTCAAGCCACACTTCCTGTATAGTTCGTCAGATTTCATCAAAGTGACACGGATCCTCTCCGCCGTCCGGCAAAAATAGAACCTTGCGGATTCTTTCTGTTGTGCCGTACGGCCCCCGTAACCAGACCCGCACCGCTTGGAGCTATTGTAAGCCTTCAAAAGGGATTTTAATCTTACGGAATACCTGCGGGGGCCGCACCGGACCGGATCTGGATGCAGTGTGAGCCCGGGGTCAAGTGGGCGTTATTGCATAATAAAAAGTCCCACCCCTTGCTTCATACTCTCCTCCTAAACCACGCCTCAATGAGACAGACACACGCAGCTAGCATGGTCTTGTTGGGTCTCCGCCACAGTCACGTTCTCCAGCTTCACTTGGGTAACACAAAATACAACCTGATCTTACCTATCCAGAAGAAAATCAACAACCAACGCACCAGTTAGCAAGCCCTTAGCTTCCTTGAGTTTGACGCCACCGTGTAAACGCAGCACCTCCGATACAGATTCGGCTTTTGGCACGCTCTTCGTCTGCATTCTTTTTTTCTCGTTGCTATTTCCCCAACAGCTTTGCGCTTTCGATTCATTTTGGGGAGCTTATCTGCACTAACGTCGAACTTGATGCTTCACCTAACAAACACGTTGGCTAATGCATCTTGTGCAATCTATTTATCTGCTGGCGCGACAAAGTAGAGCAAGATCACTTCCTGTTTATTGGCCAGAACGAGCATTGTGTGTACACGAAGGGGACGCACAGAGGGGGAGTTGCTGGAACACGGAAGCTTTGCTTACAAGCCAATTATCCTGGACGGACCGTGGAAGTTGATTGGATGAGGTTTTCCCAGGGTTTCTCGCTGTAGAAAGAATGATCACTACTCGGTCTAGTTTAAGAACTCCTAAAATGTAAAATTGCCACTGGTATATGAAGAGCATTTTTTGCAGTTTAAAAAAAAAAGTGTTTTAAAATTAAATTGTATACCCTGCCTTTAAACACTCCAGAGATTCAAATCTAAATCGTTTTCAAATTTATGCTAAAGAACAGAGGTTGAAGTACAGTGTATCCTGAACATGGCTCCACCAGAAGCTACAGCAAGAGGAACCTACAGTCGGACATGAAAAGCCAATACGAGTTTCACACCAAACCACTGACGTTTTTGTTGAACTAATTGGAATCCAAGCAGAAAAATAATTATCTTAATGACTCATCATGAATGATGAATTCAGTGATGTTGTTTGAAAACAAACAGTCGAATCATACGATGATCCATCTGTTCCCTCCATCTCTCTGTCATCTATACCGTCAGCTGTTCTGCTCTTTTTATCCATGTTGCACAGTGTGGATTATATCCACCCACTCTTCTCTCTTCTACCCTTTCTTTACCTCCCACTCTCTCCTTCAGACAGATTGTGTTTTGTGTCAGGTGAGGCTGTCCAGGATTTCAAAATAAAAGGGTTTTGATAATCAGATTGTGTCTTTTCTCCCTCTGGCTGTCTTTGTTTTGTCCAACCATATTTCTGTGTCCTTGTTTTTTCCTAGTCTTCATCTTCTAGCAGTATTTGCATCTCTTTGTTATTTTTTTATTTATTTTAAGTGAAGTGGCATTAAGAGTCAATCCTCTCTCTTTCTTTTTGCTTGCCTTGCTGATTGTTGATACATCATGGTGCGTGTGTGTGCGTGTGTGTGTGTGTGTGTGTTTTGGTGCAGTCTGGATGAGTAGAAAAGCTTCTGATGGCTCCAGTCACTCTCCCCTGAGCCTGCCAGATTAACTAGGACGCATACACAAACACACACATCATACAAACCCACACACACACTTTTTGTATATATGCACACAAAAAACCTTTGCAGCCAACAGTCCATGCATGCATGCATGCATGCCACAAAACAAACACACACACCAAACTGGCACAAAGTTGGATGGAACCCTGCACATATTACAGGAAGATTTGTGAACTCTATTTCTGAGCTCATAGATTAAATCAACACACAAACACACACCTGTTGTGGGTGTAAGATTTTCTGGACGCACGCACATTCTGACATAATTATACAGACGACCGAGACACACAAACATGTATCCTCCAAGAATACAAGCACAAAACATGTGCTGGCAAACAATCCATCTGTGTTTGATTCCAGGAAGTGTTGCTTAGGCTGTTTTTAGTCCTGGACATAAAATATTTAAAGGGACCAATAATACAGTTTAATTGAATCTGAGGCCCCTCCCTCTAGGGGCGACAGGCTCCAATCACAGCCAATTAGGGGCAGATGAGCCTGACAGTAATGGGTGCTATCTCTTAGTCCCTGGAGATAAAGCTTGTTAGTCTATTTGTGTGTGAGTGTGTAAGTGTGAGTGTGTGTTTTCTTAAACCCACATACTCACTAACCACCCATTTAAATATATAAAAAATATTTACAGAATAAGAGAACACAGATTTTACTGCCTTTCTTTCATCAGAAAAAGAGTTTAAGCAAGCAGAGTTTGTTTGGGTGCAGAGTAATAACAGAAAGGGGACATGCAAATCTACATTAACCCAATTATTTTGTGGGTCCCGTGTGTTTTCTCGTTAGCGCTCGCTGCCAGCAGGGACCGGAGAGAGAGAGGCACAGAGACACAAAGAGTTTGAATTAAGGAAACTTAGCAGTGAATGAACAGAAATGCTGAAATGAGTGTGAGCCATAAATTCTGAGTGTGACTTGTGTTTCTCATAAACTTCCCACTCACTCTCTCTCTCACACACACACACACACACACACACACACACACAAAATCACATGTTCAAAAGTGAATTCAGAGTTTTTTGACGTGGCATGATGTTTTGGAATCTTGATGAATGAAGAGAGAGTGACACAGAAACAAGACTGAGCTCATTAAGTAGCATTTCAACAGGACTGAATCCTAAAAGCCCACCAGCACCAGCATGTGTTCTGTCTCCTGCAACATTTTGGAAACTAGATTTTTTTTATTAGGTTTTTGTTTAAACTGGTGATTATTTCATTATTTTTCCTTTGACAGCTAAGAAATTACACAAATTTTGTTCTGTTTTGTAGCAGCGCCAGGAACAAAGAAGCTCCAGGGCTTTTTTACTACAGAGGACAATGAGTTCCAGGGACGTCACCTGTCTGTTTTGGGGTATTTATCTTCCCTAAACAGAATATAATTTGTCCAAACCACGGTGAATTAATTATATTGTTATATTTATTTATTTATAACGTACAAAGTGCAGCTTTTGTATTCTGTTTTTAAAAACATGACAAGAATACATACAACTCATCATCCACTATTTTTACTGTCAAGCAAAATCTCAGAGGTAAGTTTTCTATTCATAAAACGCTTCATGAAAGATAAAAACAGTAGTATTTAAAGTTGCTTGTTGGGGCACTATATGTTTGACTTTGTTGTAAACTGATGAAAAATAAAGTGAGAGACACTACAGCCAACACAACAACAGCAGCTAACGTTAGCTCACATATTAACTGATGTTGGCTAAAGCTAAAGGGCTTGTTAAACTTAGTTTAGAGAGTAGGTTAACGTTCTGGCAATGGTATCCATGGTAATCATAACTTTGGTCTGATTTGTGTTCTTGCCTCCAGTTAGTAGGTCTATAGACAACACGGTAAGAAGTTAGCCGTTAGCCTTACCTATGATCAGATGTATTTATGCTTCGTAATGTCTGACACATTCAACTGGGAGTGGGGCCGTCCACACTGTTTTATCCATTGTAGGCACCGCTCACGTGTTTTCGGCTTTGGGAACGGAAAGGACAAAACTCCTCTAGATAAACTATCAGGATCCAGTGTCCGATTTACAAATAACATGGGTGCACCGCTTCACCTTCTCACTTGGAGTCAATGCTTGTCGGATCACATAGTTGCTATGATGTGTGATTGGACAATAGCCGTTTTTGGGGAGGAGCCAACGACAGGTTGATTTGGAAACACCAATCACCCCAACATGCACGTTTTTTTATCTGTGACAAGAAACCAAAGTACTGAGTACAAACAAACAAATAAAAACTTATTGTGAAAAGGTTTTAGCTGGAAGTTAAACCTGGGGCCTCCTTGCTGCAGGTTAGCAGTACTGACCACCTGCACCACCATGCAGACCACATAGCCCTTAGTTACATGTGTTGATAGTAATAACTCATTATGAGCAGCTCAAACCTCTTGAACACCATTAATGCTTTTGGTTATGCTCAGTTTCTTAAGGTGATGAGTTCATGTCACGGCACACCTGGAGTCTAATACATTTAAGACAACAGTTAGCATGGAGTGAAACATTTCACACAGTGTATGCTGCTCCCAGCCAAGACGGCATGACTCAGTCCCTCAGCGTCCTGATGTCATCTCGGTCTCAAAGCACTCCGGGTTTTTCATGGTCCTCTGCCTTGACTTTACAGATCTTGTTTAAACACTGTTCAACATCTCCTAACTGTATTTTTGACTGTCTTTTCTTTTTGCAAAGATCTGGTGTTTCTCTGTAAACTGAAGTGCAACAACCAGGTAAAACTGCAACATGCTGGTGAAATATTTTCCTTCAAATTCCAGTTCAACACCACACTCATATGTGTGTCTCTATTTTTGATCGTGCATTAAACGATGTTGATGTGATAATTACAATTAAATGTGTAATGTGTGGACAGATGTTCACAGTAAGAGTATGGCAGTGGTCAGAGTGACTCCACTCAGCCAGAACAGCCTCTTAATGTGTCTCACTTTAATCATCAAACTTCAAGCTGTTTGAACGAAACAAATTAATGTAGCACAAATCAAACTGATGGAGTTAGACTGTGATTAATCATCACACACATCTGGTAAGATGCATATACACCTTAAATAAGCATTGTTGTATGTTTTGTGTTGCACTTGGTTGTGTATGTTGAGTCAGGAGCAGCTGACGAGATGTTGGCCGGTTTATAACTGAGACAGAATCATTTTAAACACTGAACGGAAAACAGCAAACTGTATCAGGCCAGTTCTCATTTCAAATACCATTGAGTTTCATGTAAAGGACAAACATACTGTAAGTGTTACAGCATCCTGCAGCTGCCTATAGCACACCTAACATTTAACTCTGAATGTAGAGGATTCTACAGAGAATTGATGTGTCAATATGTAGAACCAGAAACATTACAAGCTGCTGAGTTCCAAAAATGAACACAGATTTTTCCTGTTTGTTGTTTAAGTGCCAAGAAGTTCCTGTAACAGTTACACAAATTCACAGCATATAAAGTTATGTCATGTTAAAGAGGCCATTTCACACAAATTCCATGAGTTAAGTCAAGCATTAACCTGTAATATGAAACATTTTATATCTAAAAAACATCAGGAAACACTGATTAACAGACCTTTCAATTTGTCTGTGTTAAAATTCGTCAGGCTTTGGGCTGCAACTGATTAATATTCATTATTTGAATTTGCTGGACTCTCATTGGCTAACAAACTAGCCAATGAGAGCAAGGTATACTGTTTCCTGCCCCACGCTGCACATGGCAATAGCAGACGTTTTGTCTTCCTGTTTGCGACGTCTTATGCTAACAACTTTTAGCCAGCAGCATGCTAGGTGTTGTTTCAACTGCAGGAGCTGCCGAATACTAACAAACAAAGGAGTTGTGACTAAACAAGTACCGGCCGTTCAAACTGGGGAAAACTCGGGTTTTATCGCCACCTGTGTAGTTTGAGAGATAAAATCTGAAAGAGAAGTTGTTCCCCTGTTTTCACACACCACTCTCCCTTTTGGAGAACAAAAATTTGGACATGGAAATCACCAATGCCGCTTTTCCACCGACAGAACGCGGTGCGGCTCGGTTCACTTTAGCCCCCTGCGGACCCTTTTCCACCGCCTTTCTTGGGTCTTAACCGCGTCATTCCGTGCCAACCCGGCCTCTTTTTTCAGACCACCTCCTTGGTGGTCTGAAGCGGCCCAAAGCGGGCCCACACGCCTACCTGTCTACTGATTGGTCCAGTAAACTGCTACCAGTGACACGACTACCTACGTAGTGGTCGCCCCTGATTGGCCCGGCTGTGTGTGGTGTTCACGTGGTGTGATATAGAAGCGCTCCCGCAAAAGGCTTTAAAAAAAACTCCCAGCAACCATACAAATATTTTATTTTAAAATACAATTGACTTTGGACAATGGCGACTTCCTCCACAAGAACCAAAAATCAAACCAACCAAAATGAACCACAGACAGAGTGCAAAGTACAAAAACACACGTATATCTGCCATTGTTGTTGTTGTTTCACGCGCTGTGACGTCGCGGACAAAGACTTTTGCGCGCCACTTTTCATAGCCAGATGGGCACGCCCATATCCCCACATCCGTTTTATGTTTCCACCACCTCAAGCGAGTTGATCCGCGCTATACTGTACCGCTCTCAAGCGCGCCGTGCCGATTTGTCGGTGGAAAAGGGGCACAAGTATCACAAGAAGTTGACAGAAAGAAAATGAAAAAAAGAGTGACACGGGGTGGAGGGGACACAGTGACATCATTGTGTCCCTTACATGAAAGTAAAAGACAGATGGGAGATGGAAATCTTGAATCAGAGCAGGACAGGAGAAGCCATTTACTGTTCACACTGCCTACATCTTTTTTTCAACACATTCTCTATTAATTGTTAATCTCATCACTGTGGTTTGTGGCTGATGGGCTTCTCACTATTTTATCACTTTCCACACTCACAAATAAACTCTTTCATACAGAAGTGATGACTTATTTATTATAGGCTTCTACAGACAAATGGTCCTCAGTAATCCAGTCCTAAAAAGAACAGAGAGGCCACTTCACTTTAACTCGTTAGCTTGCACGTGGCCGATTGATAAGAGGTGATTGTAAAACTGACATTTTTGCAGTGAAAGTGAAATTAAATGTTTATAGTTATTTGAGGGTGAGTTTTCATCAGTTTATGTATTTTATAACAGTTTATTAGGCTTTAACAACTGTAATATGTGCTAACAATCCACAAAGGTTTTTAATCATCCACAAATATATTTACAAAGTTATTCATATGTGTGCTTGTTTGTGTGTGAGTGCGCGTGTAAACAATTAGAAAGAATTTCTATTCATATTCTTTTAATATTTAGAGGGCATGATATGGAATTATTTCACTTTGTGAATCATAATTCATGTCTAAATGTTGTTTCAGCAATAAAATGTAAACAATGATGTAATTGTTTGATATCTGACATCATCAGCATCAAGAGTCAAACAGGAGTGTCACAGTCTGTGAGACTGGAAGAGTCACAGACAGACACACCTTTGTCCTTTGTCCACATCCAACACTGATGATGCTTCATTGTGAACAGAGTCCTGTGGAACCAGATGATGACTGTCCCTCAACTCCAGGAACATTCAAGTTAGCTGATGGACCCAAGTGTATCATCAGACTATTCAAAACCATTTACATTAAAATGATCTGCCTGCTAGACGACCTGCAAAGATACCTGCCCACCAGACACAGGAGTCAAGATGGCTGCAAACCATGTTGGAGATGTCAAGGAGAACTTTATGCATCATCCACTATTGTCACCAGATGAGCCTTTGATGGTGTTACAGTGTGAACAGGTGTGTCTAGTCGGTACACATGGGAAACCCCAGAGGAATAATCTATGGCAAGTAAATAAGGTATATTAATCACCACATGTCCCCGGTGCTTCCAGCTGCTTGACCTGCAGACTCCACAGTACCAGCCTCACTGTTCTGGAGTATTTACGGTATTAGGCAACCCAAAATGGTGCCCGCAGCTCTGCCAGCTATTGGCTGGTAGATGTAAACAAAATACCAACATCCTACCTGCCAAAATTGATATTTTATTATATTTTACTTCAAATATAATTTTTAAAGGAAATTGTGTATTTTCATTCTACACCCCTCTAAACACCAAGTGGAAGTATTATTTTGTTAAAAATATTACTTTTAATGAAAATATTCCATATCTCACCACAAAGTCCTGAAATTTGTATGAATTGGCCTCTTTAACAGGAAATCCTGTCTTATGTTGAAGTGTCCACAGGGAACAAATGTGATATTGATATAAAGAAGTAAAATAACACAGATCTCATGTTAGAGACACATTAAGTAGAAGGACGTTTCTTTATAATTGGATATCTGGTTGAATCTGTTGGCAGGTAACATTTTTAGCCATTTAGTCATTTTTACATGGAAATGCTTTGAAGTCACCTGACGGTGAGACTATATAGTGTTGTGTATGTTTAGGATATGCTTGTCATGATATGGGGGGTATGTACAGTATGTCCATAAAACAACAGAAAGTGGACAGAAGTCACATGTGTGACTGAGGAAGTGGACAAATGTCCATCAATCCATCCATTTTCTAAACTTGCTTCTTCTTTTTCAGGGTCGCAGGGGTTGGTGCTGATCTCCAGCTGTCTTTGGGGAAGAAGCGGGGTACATAGTGGACAGGTCACCAGTCCATCACAGGGCTATACATAGACAAACAACCATTCACACACACATAGTGTGGACAAATGTAAACAGAAATTTGACTGCTCCTTTTGTGAAACCCAGATTAATCCGCTCCAAGTCGATGAGACAGAGAAACTCAACCTACTCGTGCATGTGGATTATCTGTTTTTACTCCGCACACACGTGTCAGCAGCAGGTGACCCCAGGGAAGATAATGACGAGGTGACAGGTCAGAAATTTGAGGGCTGGGATGAAGAGTTAAGAGGTTCAGTGAGGGGACAACACTCTGGTTGATTGGTTATGGTCCCATGAGGGGAAAATGCACTGAGACATGACATCATACAATCCCACAGTAGGGAAGGAAAGAGAAAGGAAGAGGTCAGAGTGTGACTGGACACTGACAAGGCCTTCATCATGAGGGAAAAAATATTGTCACATAAGTGAAATTTGCACTAAAGCTCCATTGGGCCTTAATGATTCTGTATTTTATAGCTTCAGATGTTTCAGATGGTGATTTGATGATGTAACTCACATTATTAACAAAGATTCATCCAAAAGTTCTCTGAAAATAAATTCAACAAAGATTAAATGAAAGCAGTTGTTTCTACCTGAAGTTACTTGTAGTCTTAGAGCAAGAGGAAACAAATCTGGGTAACATTCAGACACGTGTCAGTAACAGGACGTATCCGTTCCCTCTCTAAGCTTCTTCTAAATAAAACAACTGTTGTAAAGACATTTTGCTGATGACGCCAATACTTCTTCAGGTTAAACTACTCCTGGACGCAATCTGGGCACAATGTCCAGTTTGTCAAAGTAGATCGGCTTCAAAAAAGATAAATTCATAGTGAAAATGAGAAAACAAAACAAGGTAAACGAGATCTGAAGGACTGGAGAAATGGAGCTTTCTACTGCATTTCATCTTTATCTGATATGACTTATTTATCCAGTTTTCCATCTTCATTTTTTTTTTTTTTTTTAAAACAGATGAAATTGTGTTTTTCTTTACTTTAATCACCGGATGAGGAGAGGTGGTTGCTTTTTCTTTCCTTTTTAAATTGCCTTTTTACATCGCAATAAATCAGAGATTCTCTCCTAAAACTGGAGCATCTTTGTTTTTATGATTCTAACTGCATGTTAGAGGGGATATGTTTCATGTTTCACTGCAGCAGTGCACTGGATTAGATTTACAGCATAATGTAGGTGATAAAACTACTTTGGTTATTTAAGCATGGGTGAGGTAATTTTGTAACACATGTAAAGTGCAGATTCAGTTTTATTTAGATATGACAACCCTAAACTTCCACTGTACTTTGTTTCATATGTTCTGTGTTAATACAGCAGCTTTCACTTCTGTCTTGTTTAATCTGTTTTTTCTTCTTTATTCTACACACCAGTAATTTTAATAAACCAGATGACATCAGCATCCTGTGTGAGGGGGGGAGAGTTTTATTCTAAAAATCTAAATGTCCCAGAGTTGAGTTTAATCCCGTTTTGTTGTTTGTATTATGATTTCTGGGGTTTCTTTTAGTTTTTTTCCCTTTAGGCACACGGCTTCTTGACACAAATAACCCTTACATGTTACATTAAACTGTCTTTCTGACAGTGATTTTGAACAATACATTTCATTGAGAATGCTTTTAGATTTGAGCCATAGTTCGTTTTAGGAGCACTTCTCATGAAAAATATCAGTTTACTGTGTAGACGTGCCGACACCAGTAATCATACCTCCAATCCCGAGGCTGACAGGCGCTCAGCTAAATGAGGTATAATCAAACAACCTCTGAAATGGCTCATGTGAGCAAATGACAAATAAAAAGGTTTGAAAATTCATCAGATACATCATTGTAAATCTTTTTTCAACATGCAAACAACATATTGGGTAGTAATAAGGAACAAAGCAGAGTGTTTTGGTGTCAGGTTGAATCAGTTTATCATGTATCTTTATTAGTATAATTATCTTCTAGTTTCTTTCCATCAGATAACTAGAAGGATTTTTTTCTTTACCTCGGCATGTTTTTACTGTCGGTCTTCCTCACACTTCTGAGGAAGACTAATAACAGTTGATGATTGTACTTAAGCTTCGTTAATGATATACAGTTAAGTTAGAAGCATTTATGAAGCAGATTGATGAAAAGCAGAAGAGTAATGTTCCTGCAGTAAGAGAGGAAAACTCTGGTAAGAAAAGCTGCCAAGCAGTGCAGCTCCTAAAGACTGTTAAAGGCTCTTCAGACTGTTCACACTCAGAACCATGTGACCTAAAGAAAAATCACACCCCTGTCCACTCAAACTGGACAGGGGATTTTTGGATCGGTACTTCTTCTGAGAAAAAAAAACTTAACACATGGCTGTGATAAGTGATCACTGCTGACAGGTTTAAATTTGGAAGGTGTCACTACACACTGCTGTCCTGATGGTTTCACATGTCACACTCTTATAAACAGTCAAACAAATAAAGATTGGAACTGAAACAAATGCATTTCAGTCATTTTATATCACAAAATGCTGATAAGCAGCAGATGTGGCATCTGAGATCCGAGTGATGAAGCATCATCTGGAGGCAGAACCTTGAACTGCATCACAACACCTGGGAAAGGGAAGTGTTTGCATGCATGTCAATTTAGTTATTTAAATTAAGCATTTTAGGGGTTAAAAACAATCAGAAATGTAATGAGCTGCTTTAACCTGTCAAACCTGACGACATAACTGATTATTCCAGGTTTTTGCAGTTTGGATTGGTCACAACCTCTCTCCTCCTTACATTGGTGCTTCAGTTTTTATTTTACCAGCTGAGTGTATGCAGTGGCTCTGACGTTCTTTAGCTCGTCCAGATTTGTGCAGGGGGTGTGGTGGACTGATCCATGACACCATTTCCATTCACAATGAGGAAGTGAGTTGTTTACCAAACAGTAATCTACACTTTGAAATTTACTTCCTGGTTTCTTGGTATTTGGTTGAAAGTGGCCCTGAAGACTAGAGACTTGGACCAGCAGTGATGAAGACTCTAACAGGGATAACAATGCACTTGCCAGCCCCAGTGGTGCAGGAAGCCAATCAGCTGCTGGTGCAAAGTAAAGAGACTGAAAAGAGGCATGGAAGACACTGCAGCACATCACTCAGCAAAAGACATTTCACTTTTGTCATAATGGACTCTGGAACCAAATCAAGGCTGAATAAACATTTGTAAAAGGTGGAGCGGGTCTGGTAGACGGAGAACAGAGGGGCATCAACATGAATCTCAAGGAGGTAACTGTCCTTTCTGAATGGTAGAACGAGAGAATGAGGATTGGGGGGGATTCCACAGACCCGGAGCCAGAGAACAGCTGGAGAGGAGAGCAGGTGGATCACAGCCAACCACAGAGCTCAGGAGCTTCCGAGGAAAACATGAGGTCCACAGCCAAACAAATCATACACATAAGTGCAGTATTTTATTAGTTCCTTTACAATAAAAGGCTTCAGTGCATTGTTTGTTTCATAAGACTCAGAATTTGTTCTCTAAACCTGGATGATACTAAAAATAAAGAGTCTGAATCCAGATTCATTCTGTACTATAAACCAGTGCAGGAAAAAATGACAGTCACTGAAATTTGTGTTTTCACCATATGCAAGACAGTTTTTTTTTTTTTTTTTTTTTTTTTTTTTAAAA
>SSNP01000096.1:703505-742635 GCA_006937955.1 Pachypanchax playfairii
TTTTTTTTTTTTTTTTTTTTTTTTTTTTTAAAAGTACTAAAATAAAGTGAACAATGAACAAACATTTACTTTTCTCACAAGAGTATTTTAGAGTCATAATAATGATGTTCATGCTAATAATAATTTTAAAACTAATAATGTTGACTTTGTATCTCATATGACGTCCCATGTGACTGTTATTTCTTTTACGAGGCATAAATGGGCTTCTGTATTCTATAACAGAAAAGAAAAACTGCAGCATCCTCGAGGCTAACACAATCTTTCACAGTTTTAAAGAATCCCTTCCATTAAAAATGTTTTTTCTGAGGTTTCTGTTGAATATTTTAGCTCCACAGGTGTTCTTACCTTCATAGTGGGTGTGAAAACAGGTCAACAACTTCTCTTTCAGTTTTTAGCTCTCAAACTACACAGGTGGTGATAAAACTGTTTGAACTGCCTGTTTCTGTTTCATCACAACTCCTTTGTTCGTTAGTATTCATCAGCTCCTGCAGTTGAAACCACACCTAGCATGCTGCTGGCTAAAAGCTGTTAGCATAAGACGTAGCAAACGGGAAGAGAGAACGCCTGACGTTGCCATGCACAGCGGGGCAGGAAACAGTATACCTTGCTCTCATAGGCTAGTTTGTTAGCCAATCAGAGTCCAGCAAATTCAAATAATGAATATCAATGAGTTGCAGCCCGAAGCCTGATGAATCTTGACACAGACAGATTGAAAAGGTCTGTTAGTCATTGTTTCCTAACATTTTTTTAAGGTATAAAATGTTTCATATTACAGGTTAATATTTCAGAAATAACCACAAAGTCATGAAATTTGTGTGAAATGGCCTCTTTAAACAGATTTTTCAGATAAACTAACTTCAGTAACCTTTTATTCTGATCCTGTTCTGCCATCTTGTGGCCAGAAAGTCAAATTCATTCAAGAAAATTAAACTGTACCATCTGAAAGTAAAAAGAAAGTCCTAAACACTTCCACTGTCAACAGTCCTCATGTATGATTTCTATGAAATGATAACATGTCAATGAACAGCATTAAATCCCTGAAGCTCATCTGTGCTTTTTTTAAAAAAGTTAACACATTTTGGTCATTTGTTGAAACTTCTCATAAAACCAAGTTTTAACCTAAAAAAATCCATTCTGTAATAAAGATAATAAGCAGGGTTTTTATAAAGAAGTCATCCAGTTTGTTATAGTAATCTATACAGTCATAAGGAACGCACTCAAAGAATACAAAAAAATAAAATAAAACCAAAGTACAGATGTGAAGAAATGAACATATAGGTGAATAATCTGATATTTGTTATTTTATTCTCTTTTATCTTCTTTCTTGTTTAATGTAGAGAGAAACGTAATGATCCCCCAACTTCAAAACCTCAAGCAAGTTCCTGGAGGGTTTCAGATTAAAACAGAAAGCTCGCCACTCTTTTACATGAGGTGTCATCTCTTGGGCAGTTTTGAGAGTCGGGGGTGGGGGGGGGTGACCAATGTGGAAAGACTTTCAGATACTTATCTAATCCAAAATGTCATCAATGTCATGAATCACAAAGGTGTGGATCTCAAATTGAGAGAAATAGAGGAAATAATAAAAAGAGTTCATTAAGGACCAAACACGGGATGGGGGAAAAACAAACATAAATAAGGCTGCTCACTGTGGGAGACGGGGGTTAATCCAAAGTAACAAATACAAAGTAACAAATCAAAAGTACAAAGTAACAACAAAAACACTCTACTCACATGGAGGAGGAGGAAGAAGTCCAAACATAATCCAAGGGGTGGAAAAACTCAGGAAATCAAAGTCCAAAAATCCAAACAGTGAAAGCAAAAATAACTCTTATGACTCAGACGTGACAAAGACACCACAGGAGACAAGAGACAATGGTCCAGCACTGAACAGACAACAGAAGCAACCTTAGTGCCGGACCCAGACAAGACACAGGTGCAGACAATTAGCTAATTGACAAAGGTGAGGCACAGGAAATGACAAGACCATATATGGACACAGACTGTTAAAACCATAGATCAGACAAACAGATCCTAAACATGAAAATACAGCACAAAAGACCAAGACAACACTGATTCAAATTTAAAAAATAAACACACCATGACTCAACATAAAGACAAGATACTATAAACAAACCTAAATCTAAACTAAACGAAAGCCCCAAAATCCACAAACTCAAAAACCCACCACAAAACAGTGAACAGGAGACCGTGGAAAACCCACAGCTCCTGACAATCAACATGTCCACACTGGAGAAAAACCTTGACCAGCGATGGTGGAGCTCCATACAGACGCCTATGATGTCTGTGAGCAGTGCAGGACAACAAATGTTCAAAATCTGTAACTGTCAAGATGAAAAAATGGTTTTAATCCAAATCAATGTGTTCAAATTCCTTTCATCTGCAAAAACACACGAACAAATACTCATAAACAACATTCACAAATCTAAAATAGTTATTATAACAGTGCTAGGCGGGGCTGGCCCAAACCTTCATGGGGCCCTAAGTGAAATTTGATTTGTGGCCCCTACCACAGCATGCAATCATGAATAGTGTCTTAATTATTCAAACAGCGACAATAAATTAATTTTTTTATTTTCTTGTTTTCAATAGATACTTGTAGATGTGAGAACATTGTGATGTAGTTAGATTGTAATCCAAAGTGAGACTTACTAAAGCATGGACATGGAACCAGAAGACCAGATCACAGGTTTGCAAACATGATAGTGTAACCTGATTTAATGAAACTGGGTCATGACCCTTGGTACATACATATTTGTAAAGTGATTAGATTAGAATTGAATATTTTATTTGTCACCAGTGCATTAGCCATAAGTTTTAAACAGTTTAAATAGACTGTAGGCTTTTATTTTGAAAGTAGATGTTTCCACTTCCATATGTATGTGCGTTGCCAAGGCAACCAGTCTGCAAACAGGGTACCTGGAGTTTTATGTACAGAGATACTCTCCAACCCAACCAGAGGTATGTCTTTATGTGATATGTTATTTCTGTTATTTCAGTCCAGACCGTCACACCGAGAGAATTTACTGGTGTGGGATAAAAAAATAAGGTTTATTCTGTTAGGATTTCTGCTCTGCATCATTCTGAAGAAGTTCTGTTGTTTTTCTAACAGAAGAAAAGCTGAAATATCCCAGCTGTTTATATGAGAGTGTGCATTTGTGTTTTTCCAGTTTGGAATGATGTCATCAGGTGACAGAAAAAGTGACATGGAGCGTTTGGGTATCTTTAAGGAGATGAGTTACATCACTGTGGGAGACAAGTATACGTCACTCAAAAACCGTAAGCTTGTTCATTGTTTAGTTTACACTTTCATATCTAATGAAACTGTTTCAAATCAGCTTGTAGTTTTATGATCTATAAATCTGCTTGTAGTAAATGTTCCAATCTCTATGTTATATACATTTTATAATTATAATTATATGGATGCAGTGGGAACCTCATACAAGACAGTCAGCAGCAAAGTCTACAGCAAGCATTAATTATCACATATAAATAAAACTGAATTGAATATAACTAAGAAATCCTCACTGACATAAACATTATCTTTTATAAGAGTGTCCTGCTCAAGACAGCTAAAATTACAAAACATGTAAATCCAAGTCACAAAAATAAGGCTCAAAACATCTACAAGCCAAAAGCCCCCGAGACAGAGTTTATCACAAAGTCTAGAAACTGCTAGATTTATTTTATTAAATATTGAAAAACAAACTTTATAGAAAGTCTGAATAGTTTTCATGAAGCAGCCTGTTCTCCCTATCAACAGAATCAGACTCTAACAAGAATGTGTTCTTTAAAGCTGCAATCTGGAGTTTTCCTCTTTTCAGGAGTTATGCATGATTTTTTGAAATTCCATAAAAGTGATAGTTTGACCCGATTCTGTAATATAATGTCCAAACAAGATGAAACTTAAGAAAACCCACAATGAAATTATTTTAAAAGAAATACATGCCAAGTGTGACATCACCTATATCCAATAGCATGGTTTCTGGTGAAAGTGAGCCGGTTCCTTCTGTGTTGGACCATCTTCTTGTGTAGCAGCCCAGTTTCTCCAGTGTGCAGCTCAGAACAGCTGGGCAGATGTGCAGAGAAAGGCAGGGTCGAAGTACACACACAGATCCAACATCAGAGCAGGCAAAAGGTGATGTCAGGTATGGTCCAACCAGGGCCGGCCCTGAGCTGCATGGTGCCCTAGGCGAAAAAAGGATTTTGGCGCCCCCTACTGCCCAGAACAGAAACAATGTAACTCAATAACTGGATTACATTGCAAAAAATATTTATTTATACTAAAATGAACAGTAGAGATGATAGATAGATAGATAGATAGATAGATAGATAGATAGATAGATAGATAGATAGATAGATAGATAGATAGATAGATAGATAGATAGATAGATAGATAGATAGATAGATAGATAGATAGATAGATAGATAGATATCTAGATAGATAGATAGATAGACATAGATAGATATTTAATTATTACTTATTTTGCTCTTTACATGAGATGAATGGTGCAACACTTTGTAAAAAAAAAGGAGAATTTGGCGCCCCCCTCCAGCAGAGGGCACCCTAGGCAATTGCCTAGTCCACCTATGCCCAGAACCGGCCCTGGGTCCAACACACTGCTGGTTAACAGGCAGGCAAACAGACAGGAAGGAGGTGTGAGTCTGGAAGCATGGGGCATTCAACAAACAAGCAAAGTGAGAGTGATTGAAGGGAACATATAAAGGGAGTTAAACAGGTGAAGGTAAATGGGAGTGTGGAGGGAGTGTGTGTCACTAATTAAAACATAAGACACTAAATAACAAACTCCTAAAACATCAAATCACACAATTACTAGAAACTAAGAGAAAATAAAGTTGTGGATATACTGAAAAAAAGCAGGACATAGCAAGAAGAGTTATGATACATGACCAAAAATTAAAGTAATTTTACTACATTTAGTCAGAAATAACGAACCTTTTTTCAGTCACCAGTTAATTTAACATGGATTTTAAATTGTCTAAACTGGTCCGAGGTGTGTGAATGTTTGTCTATGTGGGTCCTCTCTGTATTCAATACAAGAGAAAGGAGATATACATCATTGCAATTTGTTCCAAGTCTTTGTTCTTAAAGGGTGTTCCAGATCAGCTGTCTTATCTGATGCCTCTGTGGTTCCTGTGTGGGACCTTTTATATTCGAAATCCAGGTCCATTCAACGAGTCAGCGTATCACAGCCGACAGATGCAGGCAGGGGTTCCAAAACAACTGTGTGCTCTGCAAAGTGGATTTTTCGACAAGTCCTTTAAAAGGGTTTTTGAACATGAGGCCCTGAATGAACCCCTGAAACTGGCTCGGCAGAACCGAATCCAGCAGGCCAAGAAGAATTTGGGCAAGGACTTCCGGCCCTGTAACGGGACAAAGAAGTCGTGAGACTGCACACACAATTTAACCTCCTCTGGCAGGAATGTTTGCAAATAGATGTTCTACAAAACTCTCAATCCAGAAAGCTCAAAACATTAGCAGAAATATATGATTTAAAAGATTTTCTGCGTACTAACATGAATTTGGTTTGCTCTCAGCTGTGGTTCAGGTAGCTACTATGGGACCTTGTCAGGACCAATAGAAGCCATGAGTCCACTGTCAATCCCTCACAGAAGTCAACGTTCTTCCAGACGCAACATCCTGACTTCACCCCACAAGAAAGGCAGCGGATACAGGTTACAACTACACAACAAGCAGATTTTACTCTCCTCTTTCTAAAGGAATGACTATACTGAATAAAGATCATTATCCCAACCAGAGCCGGCTCATGGCATAGGCGGGCTAGGCAGTCACCTAGGGCGCCACCAGCTGGAGGTACCTGGGCACCACTGCAAGCCCATAAAAATACAATAGAAAAGTTATAATTATAATATATATTGTACTGTTTACAGGTCAACCTGGTGCCCTCTGTGCTGAAATAATAAATAGAATAGTAGAATAGTTGAAATAATAAATGCAGAAAATAACAACAATAACAAACCTGTAATTTCCCATTTAATTTAAAAGGCCCTCAACATATCCTGGGGCATGAATTAGCAGTGTGCAGGCTGCAAACAGTGTTGTCTGGTGCAAACAACACCCACCAAACCTCTAAATCCTCAGGGTGGGGAGGGGGGGCTTTTAGGGACAGAGAAAAGGTGAAGAGAATAAAAAGCTGTGTGTTATGCTAACATTAAATTATTTAGGTTTTTCCTTTATATTTGTACCAACTTAATTTGTCTAATGATGCTGTAATGATGTACTTTTACTTCTGCCTCCTTTATAATGCAGAATATAACATATAATGGCACCAAATTTAACATGTCACCAACAAACCTGAATTAAATTATACTTGATATTTGTAGTTTTATGCTCTTTTGCAGGGATTTTTATGTGTGTGTGAGTTAAACGATGAAATTCTTAAAAGGCAGATGCCATGTTTTGTCTGCAGGGGGTTCAGGATGAATATAATCTTTCCCAGTGCAACAAGAGCGCCAGAACCAGTTCTGGTCACAGCAATCGTGCAGTAGAGTCATAATTTAGTTTTCAAAATTATTTTAAAAGGATTAATGAGACCTTTTTTGAGATGGTTGACTCAGCAACAGTTTTCCTGATTCAGTTTTAGTAACAAATTTGTTGATTTTTGCAGCTATCCCAATGTAACCCTGTCCAGAATGGAGCTGTATGCCGCCGACCCATATGACCGAGCAAAAGAAATACTGAAGGTACAAAATAAAGCAGATAAAAGAAGTAAAGTTTCTACTTTATGTTAAAATGTACTTATCATTCACTGTACAATGCAGGTAAAATGTGTGGGTATAAAAGTATTTTGTATGTTTTTACATCAGATTCATGACATTCACGATAAGAACAAGAGTAAAATAAAATCAC
Organism: Pachypanchax playfairii; assembly: GCA_006937955.1. Taxonomy (NCBI): domain Eukaryota; kingdom Metazoa; phylum Chordata; class Actinopteri; order Cyprinodontiformes; family Aplocheilidae; genus Pachypanchax; species Pachypanchax playfairii. The sequence goes on from SSNP01000096.1 coordinate 710,416, forward strand.
AGATTATAATGTGGTTTAATGTTTGTATTAAGAATGTAAAATATTTGAGTAACCTGCAACGCCATGACTGCCAAGTTTCATGAACACAATGATAAACTATAACAAACACACTGTTATAGGAGATCCGTCAGTTTGTAGCGCTCATGTCCTAAAACGGGATCGTCACTACAGTAGAACTCCATTTAGAACCTAACCAATAATTTTTGGTTGAAATCCCTGTAAATTCACGAAAACTGTAAATATCCAATGTAATTTCTTTTTGGGCTTTTTCATGGTGGTGTTTAGTAGCGTTTGTGTATGTTTTACCACATCCCACATTAACAGTCTCACTGTTCATGGGAGAGTTGATCTGTACACATAATTACATCATTTCGTAAAACTGGCAACAAAGAAGTGACGTATTTTTTGTCTTTTGAGGTATTTTTTGAGGACAACGATAATCAATAATTTTCATGTTCAGTTGAAGAGGCCATTTCATACAAATTTTAGGACTTTGTGGTTATTTCTTAAGTATCAACCTGTAATATGAAACGTTTTATATCTAAAAAACATCAGGAAACACTGATTAACAGAACTTTTAATCTGTCTGCATGAAAATTCAGGTGGTTACGGCTCGTTCCGTGTCAGGCTTCGAGCAGCAGCTCGTTCATATTCATTATTCGAATTTGCTGGACTCTGATTGGCTAACAAACTAGCCTATGAGAGCAAGGTATATGGTTTCCTGCCCCGCTGCGCATGACAACAGCACACGTAGTCTCTTCCAGTTTGCTACATCTTATGCTACAGCTTTTAGCCAGCAGCATGCTAGCTGTGGTTTCAACAGCAGGAGCTGCCGAATACTAACGAACAAAGGAGTTGTGACAAAACAGATACAGGCCGTTCGGACTCGGGAGAACTCGGGTTTTATCACCACCTGCGTAGTTTGAAAGATAAAAACTGAAAGAGAAGTTATTGACCTGTTTTCACACCCACTATGAAGGTAAGAACACCTGTGGAGCTAAAATATTCAACAGAAACCTCAGAAAAAAAATGTTTTTAATGGAAGGGCCTCTTTAACAAAAATGACTTAAAATTAGGAAATTATAAAGACTTGCTTTAAACAGACAGGGGCGTGTCTAGAAAATCTTTGTGGGGGACAGAGAGGGGCACATATTTTGAACTGTGTGGCACATGTAAGTAGGTCCATAACCTAAAAAAAATCTAGCTTTTACAGACTCATAGACTGTTTATCATAATTTAAGTTGCCATAAACTAGAATGAAATCAAAATATGCCAAAGCACGATGGTACATTTTCATTAATCATTTTCTTTGATTGATAGAAAAGTATTGATGGAATTTGATTGTCTGAGCTTGGTGGCCAGTCTAATTGGAAGGGTGGTCTGTGCCCCCCAGGCCACCCTGCTGGACACACCCCTGAAAACCTGATAACATCTCTATTTTCTGTTTTGTTTTGTTTTTTGGTGTTTTGTCACATTTAGTAAAGACTCCAAAAATCTTGAAAACACTGACAATCCTTCTCAAAGACATTATTTTAAAGGTTTTAAAAGTACATGTCATGTTTTCTCTCATTTGTGATGGAACTACAACCAACATATTCCTTGATAAGAAAAAACGTTTATAATTAATCCAGCTTTGACTTCAACAGAATTACTGTAGATAATTTCTCTGTGTTTCATGCAGAAGCAGGCAGCACTCCATCGCTCCAAGTTAAGAGACGGCCCTTTCAAGATCAACCTCCACCCACAAGATTATTTTCAAGACAATCCATATCACAGTAACAAGCCCCTCCCATCTGCAAGAAAGCCCCTCCCACTCCAAAAGAGCATCTCTCCAATTCCTTTCAAGCCATCATCCCCCAGCAAACGGGTGAGTTATCAGCTGATTGATGAGCAGTAGGGAGAAACAATTTACACCTGATTCATTGTTTTAAATATAGTTTTATTCATGTTTTGTGTGTTAGAGTGGAGGCATGAAAGCTGGAACATTCAGTACATATCCTTCACATTCTGCTGATCCATATGTCATTCGCTCCAAACCAGCCAATAAAGAGCCAGTGTTCCGTCCTGCTCCTGGTCCTAAGAGCACACCTGTCAGCAGCATCATCACTATCAATGCTAACAGGTTCGAGCCACGCCTCTTTCATCTCCTCTCCCTTATTAGAGATGGACATTTCAAACAGACCTACTACTCTAACGTCACTGTTATGGTGCGTTCACACCAGCCGCTTTGTCAGCGTCAAGCAACGTTCATAACGCTCCAAGTTTGACGCTTGAAAGTTGAAGCTTGTAACGCTTGACCGTTAAAAAGAGCGCGTAGGCAGGGCTTCCTTTGTTATCGGATGTTCTGAGCTATGGTGGATCATATAGAGAGAGTGGCTGGGCTTTATTTACTCCGTTTGTAGATACACCCCATTCTTCAGATGCGTTCTGAGTTTGAGGAGTTAAACCATTTGCTCCAGGAGCTACATATGGATGAGGTTTGCTTCCAGCGCTACTTCCGTCTGTCCCGCGCCCTGTTTGAAGACTTCCTGCGTCATTCAGGTACGTCACTACGATGAGACGCTCTAATTGGTTGACATGCCGCTTCAAAAGCGTCAAGAGCGTCAAAAGTTCAGCTAGCTGAACTTTTGCATTGCTCATGTTTCAAGCGTCAACACCTGAAACGCTTGAAAAGTTGATGCTGCTAACGCTCACAAAGCGTCGCAGAGACTCTGGCGCTGGTCTGACAGACTCCACCATAGACTTTACATGTAAATTTGACGCTACAGACGTTGACGGTTGGGCCGGTGTGAACGCACCACTAGTGAGTCATTGTTCAGGTATCAACAGATCTTAGAGGAAACAAAACTGAGACCATCAGCTGATCATTTTCATCTTTATGAGGTTGAATATTAGCGACATTATCATGATTTAGAACTGTTAAGTAATTTTATTTTTAAATAAACACGTTAGCATTTTGTTTGGCATGATGACTCGTAGTGATGTGGTCCTGCTGAAAACCACTGAAAACACACAATGCATAAACAAAAGCAAAGTCTCCATGGAAACGCTGTCGCAGACACATGTCTAATGAAAATTATAGACATGCTACAATCTGGTGTGTGTTTTTGGAGATTAAGGTTTAGATTTAAATTAATTTCTGGCTTTTCTATAAATATGACGTAGCTTTTAATTTTAAAATGTGTTTTTTTCTTCTTTTTTTAGGAGAATTAATGCTGTAAACTACACTTTCACCATCCCAGGTGTGACAGCCTTCTAACTACATTACCCATAGTGCACCATCACTGGCTCACCGTGCATCAGTTGTAGTGATGTTACTAAGGACAAAGTTCTTAACCCTTTCATACACAGTGCTCACCACAGCCTTCATGTCCAGATACGATTGCTGGTTTTGCACGGGTCACCACATCTGACTTGTTAACTAAAATGAACAGAATAGCTGCTATTCTTTTCTTTGAGGTATAACCAAACCTTTATGTCTTTGAGAATCTTTATCTACAACTCTGTAATAATAAACTGCAAACTGAAGCTAAGATATTGTATTTCATGTCTTTTTATCTTACACCTGCACAGATTATTAAAATATGACATGGTAAGACTTGTATCAGTTTGTAGTAATGAAATTCTCTTTTAAAACACTGAAAACACCTTCGGAACCCACTACCTCTTATTGATCAGCTGGTGCACAACCTGTTCCCATAAACAGGTGACTGCAGGTGTGATCACACTCTCCACAACAAACATAGCAGATCTGCACAAGCTTTTACGACTCTGGCACTAACACCATCTGGACCTATTGTCTTGTTCCTATTTAGTCTCTTCACCTGCTTCTTCATCTGAATGCTAGATACAGACAAGAGGGTGGCAGTGGGAGCTCCAGTTTAGAGCATTGTGTCATTGAAACTTTTTCCCCCAACCTCTGATCAGTATTTTAATTCCCCACAACAACAGACAGTAGTTAGACAAGAATGAATAAACTTACAAACCAGGACAGTGTTCAACATAGATTTAACCACACCAAATCCAGAAATGTTTACCTGGGGATGAAATTCCATACTCAAAGACAATGTTATTATTATTATTATTATTGTTGTTGATTATTATTATTAACAATTTGTTGTCATGGATAACAAAGTTTAATCGTACTTGAAGTTCTCGAGATTATAGTATTTTTTATTGGTTACGGTAAAAATAAAGGAGTGGTACATCTGTTACATGTATAAAAGATCTTTGCAAGCGTTTTCTGTTTCCCAGAGTTCCTAGCGGCAGCTAGTTTATAAATTTTAGCGCTGCTGCCTCTCATCCTTTCGGCTGAAGTCTTTGAGAGGAGGAAGGTGAGTCGCTTGAATCTTGGAAACTTGGTCAGAAACTGCCTCATCTTTGTCTGCAGACTTGTTTGCAAACGTCGCTCCATTTTCGTCCAATTTTTTAAGAAAATAAGAATTTAGTGAGAGTAAAGCTCGCTAATGCGAGCGAGCTTGTGGTGTTTGGTGATCTTTTCGGACATACTTCTACACCCGGACACGGTTGAACTAAATCAACATCATGTTTAGAGAACATATTATTTTTACCAGTGAAATAAACTTAAGACGAACTTTTTGGAAGACGTCGTGCGAACATTCCCACGCGCGTGCGTTCACGTGACTAAAGGCTTTAGTTTAATCCCACTTTATCGCGCATCAGGTTTCCCTTCCTGTAGAGATTCTTCCTCTGGTATTTATGCGGATACAGTCTAAATTAACTTAATGTTGAAACTGTGAGGTTTGATTAAACATGTAGTGATAAAGCACGTGTATCATTTCATACTGGCGAAGCAGGAAGTTTCTGCGCCAGCCCTTTCACAACAAAAGCATTTGGCACATTTAAAGTAACAACAGCAGGTGAAACGTCTCCTGTTTGAATGACTGGTTGTTTCTCTGTTTTCTGTAGATCAGTGAAGGTGCTGTGACCCTGCTGAGGAAACATGGTGGTGGAAACCTTTGGCCTTAGCCATAAGCTCCAGGTACATGGTCACTGAGATGTCCTAGACTCACCCAGCTCTCAGTCAACCGACCGGCCCCTGATGTTGGTTCGGTGTTACAGGGCTGGTAGAGGAAGTCTCTGCACTTGGGCTCAGCAGCGCTGCTTCTGTTTTAGAGTGTGCTGCTGTTGAGCTGCTGCAGAGCATGGCCCAATGAGAGTGGCCTGTTCTGATCCATCAGGACGGGCCTAGTACAGGGCTGGACACGACATACTGACATCACTGGGGCCCCAGACAAGAGTCTGTCAAACTCTTAACTCAGTCTCACCTGTAATGAGTTCCCACTGCAGTAACTTGTTCAAAGATTAGATGGATAACTCGTCTCTTTTGTTCCAGCTGTTGATTCTGTTTCTGCTGAAACTGAATAACAACTTAATGTTTTTAATGTATACATTTGTAAAGGAGTTGGACTGTGAGTACGGCTGAAGGTCCTGAGTGATGAAGAAGCTGGTGTGCACATGTTTTATTTCTGAGCCTCTGAGACTGACCACAAGCTGGCGGCATGGATCATGTTGAGTCTCTGGCGTCTTCATAGTGGATGAGGAGGTTCAGGTGAGTCTGTTGAACCGCTGGTACTGTAGAAGCCATGATGCCGTATGCTGTGATGAGTGAATAATAAAACACATCATGCTGACTAAACCTCGTGCTGAACTGGCAACCCTGAGTGCGGCGGTGGCCCATCAGCTCAGGTGTGTGTGGTCTGAATCCACTGATGGATCTTTGTTTCTGTTGGACAGCATGAAGATCAGCTGGTCTGCGGTTGGCAGTAACAGCTGGAGTTTCAGGTTAAAGCCGGACCACAGGTGAGTGATGGACTGTGCAATTAGATCAATCTGAACCCAATCTCGTACTACCATGGCAGAGCCCTCCTCTCTGCGGTGGAATCATAGAATTGGGAAAGAAACTCAGGACTTTGGCACAGGTCCAGGTACTCTGGTTTACCAGAACCTGACTGAAGACCTGGAACATGCTGCTCATTGTAACTCCGGCAGTCACTAACTAACTCCAGTTTGTTTCCTGACAGGCCGCTGACTGAACAGACCTTCTGACTGCAGCGCTCATCTGGGACGCGCCCCCATCTTGTTTTGTGTCCTGTTTGACTGAGGCTACTGATTTTTACTGTCTCACATTTTACGTGAAAAACATTGTTTTCAGATGTGGATGACATGTATGCGGTCATTGTAGCATTAAAATTTATAAACTGTTTCAAATTATTTTAATAATTTTTTACACATTTCACATGTAAAACTCAGATTATAAATAAATGTTTAATCCAGTTGAAAAAATAAAAACTTGATAAATTTACCAGCTGCAGAATTTCTGTGCCCTGGAAAGACAAACATGTCCTGGTCATTCAGTACAGGGTGGGACTCTGGTCTGTGTGCTGCAGGGTGTTCAGGTGAAACCAGAGGCTTTGACCTGTTCTCAGTTTCACATGTTAGTACAGCAGCTGCTTTAATCATAAATTGGGCAGATTATAACATCTTGAGTTCAAAACTGGTCTCAAGTTTAAATTCAATATGAACAGCTGATCTCTGATAAATTACAACCTTATATCCAGTTTATTGGCCTACATGTATTGTTGAATATAAAAAGTCCTGTCATGAGGACGACTTGTGACTGGATTCTGATACCAAGATTACCAGCCGGGAGTCCAAAGTGGAGGATCACGCGGGGTTTTCAAACTCACCTGGATCTTTAGTGCAGGTCGTGTTTTCAGACCTGTTGCTGCGCCTCCTTTCAACCAATTATAGCCACAATGAAAATCAGTCTTCAGTTTGTCTATAAAGATTTTACTGATGTTTATTAGGGTGATCAATGAAGCATGTTCCCATTTAAACTGCAGTTTTCTTTACCATGTAGGAGTCAGAGTTCTGCATCGTGTGTTTAGAATCTGTAGAACCTTTAAGTTTAATTTCCATCTTAACTTGCCTGACAAAGTTAAATCAAGTTGGTAACAAATGACACTTGTCTACAAAGTGAGTCATTTCTAAATTCATTTCTCATTTAGTATGACTAGATTTTTAAAAGTTACATTAGAAGGATTAAATAGCAACTTTATCACCTGCCTCGTTCAGTCCTGAACTAAGATCATCTTATTCTGAAAAACAAAGTTAAAGCTGTTTTGGTCAAATCTTGAAAATGATTTGAGCATGACCTCGCACCATATCACAAGACATCACATGATCATTCAGTCATGGCGATCAGGTCATGTGTTGGCAATGACTTATGAAAGACCATGTAAAACTGCAGCTGTAAAACTGGCTGAGATGTAGTTGTTTTTGTCTTCTAACAATGACGTGAACATTGGAGGATTTACTGTCTTCGTCTTGTTGGACCGTTCAACAGTCTTTGATAGAGAGGATCAGATCTTGCCTTTCTATCAGAAGCTTCAGTAGCTACGTTTACATGGGCACATTTAATCGGAATAAACGCCAAATCGGATAAAAAATACGTCATGTAAACATGTCAATCAGAATATTTTGATCCGATGCAGCCTGATTCGAAAGAAATTTACTTCCGATCGAGAGGGGTGGTTTTGTCCGATCTTCATTCGGATAGACGTGCATGTATACACCCATTCGGAAAGAAAGGGTGAAAAAAGCCCACTGCGCATGCGTACAACTTCAGCGTGACGTCTTTCGCAGACCCAAGTAGAAAACATAGCAGGAAGTAAACAGAAGTGGTCTGCTGGTGCAGTCATCCTGTCATCCTGCTCTCCTCTCCTGTGGAGCAGTAGCAATATGTATTCAGCCGCTAGCTTGGTTAATGCGACCAGTAAAAACCCAAACATAAAGGTAATCACCCGCAGAGGGTCCATATTGGGGATAACGTGAGTCAGATCGAGCACACGATGGGGCGGGAAAGACGTGCAGAAAGCACGGAGTTTGTTTACTTTTTTTTTCTTCCCCCGGAAAGACAACTCGCTGTGCGCATGCTCAACTCATTTAACCTGATTGAGTGCTTGGTGCATGTGTACTCATGACATGATCAGATCATTTCAGTTAGTGTCCATGTAAACAGGGATTTGGGAATTCCGATCGACCAAGATTTTAATCAGATTGGGGAAATTTGGCGCATGTAAACATAGCTAGTGTCAGTTTAAAACACGTCAGATACTACAGGTCTGATATGTGGAGTACCACATGGTTCTGTTTTGGGTCCACTCCTGTTTGAAGCTCCAAACACTTTAAAACAGTTCATTGATGCGATTAAAATAATGAATAAATTCCTTTTATGCAGAGACACTCAGCTGCTCCTTCTAAAGATTCTGAGTTCTTCAAACTGATCTATTCAAGAGTCCATCGGAATTTACCAACACGTTAAAAAAACTGCGTTCAGCTGAACTCTGAGAAGACTGATCGTTGCCTCAGTGGCTCGTTTAAGTTCTGCTGTTGACTCAGATATGATAAATGTAGATGTTTTGGATCATCACCAGTGTCTTAAAGGTCACACAGAACAACTGGTCTAAAGTTGTTTTTATCAGTCGAGTAAAATGTCCAAGCTAAGGTTGGTGGTAAATAAATTAAAGTTCAGAAAGAACTATCTGAACTATGAATCTGAACATAAAAGTGTTGCACAATGTTGCTTTTTTATCAACTGCAACTGATGCCCCCCCCCCAACAAAAATTTTGACATGGCAGTGTGAGTTTTTCTAAACCCTGACAGAAAATTTAATAAGAGCTAACTGGAGTACAAAAACTCTTTACAAGAAGGTTCTTATGTTACTTGGTGATTTGTGAGGTCAGTTGGCTGTGGCAGCCATCTTGAATTAAGTTGACAGCAGAAGGTAATCTGTTGAACATGTATGTGTAAGAAACATACATTGGCACAATAGGTTACTCAGAAATAAATTGCCCGACACCAATCCAAGGTATCAATCTCTGACTTGACCACAAGATGGTAGCAGATCACTCGCTAAAAAAAAACAACTAACCTCACCCTGTTTCATTACACATTAAGTTCTTACTCAGACAAGATTTTCAATCATGTTGAACAGATTTAGCATGAGTGTATTATGAATTTTTACTTTACTCTTTATGGTGTGAACCATATCAGAGGTTTGTTATGAGCTTAGGTTTGTTGGCACAGTGTCTATGTCCCACACGAAGCATTGAGGTCTGAAAACTAAAATCTGAGACTCTTGGATCAGTGAGTCAGCCAGCATACAGAGAGTTGCTTTAAAGGGACTTAAGGCAAGATTTGTGAAAAACTACACATGCATTTCCAGTTTATTCAATGCTAATGGGTCATGAAGCATTAAAAACCCAAAATAACGAGGCCATCCGCATATATGTCTGTTGCCTTGGACACGCTGTGTGCCACATAATGCGCTGCAGTTCGACGTCCGAATTTCCCGCGCAGTTGTAGGGATGTGACGTAAATTGACGCTGCATGCGCGTTGCCGACAGCTCTTGAACAGGAAGAACATGGCTGCCGTGGACTTGGATTCAAACACTGAAGGTATACTTATGGATGTTTCTGCAGCCAGCAAACGACCTGCATCCACTCTCACCCCCCAAAAAAGTGGCACCACGAAGAAAAAAAAGACTTTATCAGCGGCATCTCGTGAGTCTAAAAAAAAATATGACCGAAGCCGGGCAGGCACCCGCATAAATATTGTATATGCGTTCGGTTCATGGAGGGAACTTCAGCTGCATTTGGGAGTGAAAACGGTTGCTGACATGGCTCATTTCCTTGTGACCAGGTGAGAAAACATTATAGGTCGTGTTTAGAGCCTGATACAGTATGAAAATGATGAGATCAAATCAAATAACAGAGTGGAGAGACCTGACGTGAAGTATGTTAGCCTCCCCGGTGCAGTGCTGTGAAGATGAACAGTCTGTAAAGTGTCTGTGTGCGCTCCCGTGCCGGCTTGGCTGGTGGCTGCAGTTAGCCACAGCGTCTGTCGCGGCAGCACTGAGTCAGATTTTGTAAAGCTGCCTTAAGTTCCTTTAAGGAGTCAAGTAGCTCACAGAGCTGAGCCACTGAGGGTAGGATCAACAGTTGGTCCTCTGTTGAGATACTGCAAGCGATATTACCCACAGGGTGAAGAAGAAACCTTTATTATCCCTCAGTGGGGGGATTTCCTGGTTACAACAGCAAAACTCTGAGAAATATCACACAAGAATAAAAAAAAAGAAAAATGTATTCATAAATAAGCAGAAAATGTGCATGGCATAGATAACATACGTGGGAATAGTGACTTGGTGCCTTACTTTTATATTTTTACTTGTGTGGATCTAAACACTTCAATTACGTGTCACTTTGATGCTGATGAAGATGAATTTCCCTACTGACCTATGTACTGCATAAAGTATTAAACAAAGGTAAAATACCTTTTACAAAAATTACACTTTCTAAGCTAACGTTAGCGCGGACTTTAGCATCATTCAGATAGAGTAACTCAGCGGACAAACGATAAACAACAACTCGTGTTTCATTAGAAACATCTAGTGCCTTCATAGAATGCATTTTTGGTGAGATACCACTTGTTTTATAAAGAATAAAGAAAATAGTCTTTCTCTTACATTCTTTCTCCCTTGATCTCAATACCTGCTACAAATATCATGTACACGAAGAACGTCTTTTATTTTTTCAGGCGAAGAACAACTTCCGCTGTGGAGGTCACTTTACTTCCGGTATTGAGTTGAGGTATGAATTCTACCGGCGGCCGCAGCTGGGTGCCTCTCTTAAAATTTGTGTGGTATTGCAATTACTCAGAAGAAGCAGCAGCTGCAGGACTCACAAGGCATTTACCAACCCGTAGTTAGGTTTTGATCTTATTTTTGTCTTTATAATGACATTAAATATATTTGAAGAATGATGAAAATAATCGTGTAAAAAGTAAAAATACTTTGAGCTGAAAACAAACACATACAGTTTTAAAATGTGAAACATGTTTTCTGATGTATCTTATCATTAAAAGCTTTAGTGTTTTCAGATGAAAACAGAACAGAACAAAGAACTGTTTGAAGTAAAACTCTTGTTTTGGGGATTTTATTTTCCTACTGAACACACAGGAAACGCTGTGATTTACCACCAGGATGCGCAAATAAAAGCGCAAAACACGAAGATCTTCAGCACAAGCTGAGGTGAAACTGAGCAGAACTAAATCAGTTCGAGAGATGTGGAGGTATCCGAACCAGGTCCGGATCCCGGCTGGATCGGCTCACATGAAGAAATATGCGGTTCCTGTCTGCAGCGCTGGGTCAGCAGAAACAGGCGGATGTTTTCATCACGAGTTGTGATTCACGAGTTGCAGCCTCCTGCCAGCAGCTGAGCAGAAAAACAACCCAGAACCCGCTCCTGCAGAACCAGGTAGGAACACATTTCTAACTGACTGCACAGGCAAGAAATCCAGACTTCAGTTTGTTGGTAATTTTCCAAACAGCTGGTTAACCGACCAGGCAGAAGTTTGTTTACTGTTTCACTCCTAACTGGACATCTGAACCAGAACCCAGCTGGGTTTTTAAAAGTACTTCAGGCTTTAGTTTTCAGAGGGAGGGTGTGGTTCTGTGCTGTGAAAGCAGCTCCTCTTGCAGGACTTTGACCTTGATGTGATGTCTGTCTTCCGGTCTTGGTTCTGTGAAGTCTGTTTGCACAAGAACATGTTGAAAAGTTAAAAGCAGAACTGAACTCAGGTTGTCTAACAGTGAAGAAATTTGCCCAGAAGTTGCAGAAGTTCTTATCAGCAGCTTCACTCTGACCCGTTCCTGGAGTGTTTCAGGTTTAGTTCTGCTAGGAAGCAGCCGGGTCTTTCTGGAACCAGGTGTGGGCTCCAGCTGCTGAGCTTTTCTTTTTGAGGTGAGAGAAACTCTTTTGTTCCTCAGAAGTCTGAGGTGGGACGTCTCCCTGAGCCAGCAGCATGGCCCAGTACCTGAGGCACTTCACCGCTGTGGGTGACAAGCACCCGGGCCAGTGGGAGGAAGAACTGCATGTGGACAGCCAGGACCTGAGTCCAGCTTCAGGCCAGTACCCAACAACACTCACCTTCAGGGAGTCCTTGAAGAGGCTCTACACATCAAATCGCTTCCAGGTAAACTGGGACTCTTTCTGATGTTGACAGATGTTTAGAGACAACATGAATCAGACCTGAATTGGGTCCAGTTATCATTATTTAATCTCTCAAATCAAAGGTAGAAATGTGGTGCTCGACTCGCTCCTGGTGGATACCACAGCGTGCAGAGGTTCTGTAGAGATAACTGTAGCAGAGGATTATTTATTTATTCTAAATAAAAGCTAAAACATTAGTACTTTTTTGTCTTGATTCTATAATAAACTGAAAATGGAGATTTTGTTTGAGGTTATCATCCAGTCAGAATCCTGATGAGAGCTGGGAAACACTAAATAGAAGCCCGAAGTCTGGTTGGACAAATCCGGCACTTCTGTAACTGGTGGTCGTTTGAAAGTTCATTTTATATACGGCAGCAGAAGGAAACTCAAGGACCCATTTTCAGTCAAACGTCCCTTTTTTAAAGCCAAGTGTTTAATCTTTAGATGGACTCACGACTATCTGAATACATCAAAATGTCAAATTTAATTAGGTACAAGCAGAAAATGACAGAAAAAATGGTATGGTACCTTAAAGTGTGAGGACAGACAGTCTGCGTGTTACGGACAGACAGTCTGCGTGTTACGGACAGTCTGCGTGTTACGGACAGACAGTCTGCGTGTTACGGACAGACAGTCTGCGTGCTACGGACAGACAGTCTGCGTGTTACGGACAGACAGTCTGCGTGTTACGGACAGTCTGCGTGCTACGGACAGACAGTCTGCGTGTTACGGACAGTCTGCGTGCTACGGACAGACAGTCTGCGTGCTACGGACAGACAGTCTGCGTGCTACGGACAGACAGTCTGCGTGTTACGGACAGACAGTCTGCGTGTTACGGAAAGTCTGCGTGCTACGAACAGACAGTCTGCATGTTACGGACAGTCTGCATGTTACAGACAGTCTGCGTGCTGCGGACAGACAGTCTGCGTGCTGCAGACAGACAGTCTGCGTGCTACGAACAGACAGTCTGCAAGTTACAGACAGTCTGCAAGTTACAGACAGTCTGCGTGCTACGGACGGACAGTCTGCAAGTTACAGACAGTCTGCGTGTTACGGACAGACAGTCTGCGTGTTACGGACAGACAGTCTGCAAGTTACAGACAGTCTGCGTGCCACAAACAGACAGTCTGCAAGTTACAGACAGTCTGCATGTTACAGACAGTCTGCGTGCTGCGGACAGACAGTCTGCCTGTTACGGACAGACAGTCTGCAAGTTACAGACAGTCTGTGTGCTACGGACGGACAGTCTGCGTGCTGCGGACAGACAGTCTGCGTGTTACAAACAGTCTGCGTGTTACGGACAGACAGTCTGCATGTTACAGACAGTCTGCGTGCTGCGGACAGACAGTCTGCGTGCTGCAGACAGACAGTCTGCGTGCTACGAACAGACAGTCTGCAAGTTACAGACAGTCTGCAAGTTACAGACAGTCTGCGTGCTACGGACGGACAGTCTGCAAGTTACAGACAGTCTGCGTGTTACGGACAGACAGTCTGCGTGTTACGGACAGACAGTCTGCAAGTTACAGACAGTCTGCGTGCCACAAACAGACAGTCTGCAAGTTACAGACAGTCTGCATGTTACAGACAGTCTGCGTGCTGCGGACAGACAGTCTGCCTGTTACGGACAGACAGTCTGCAAGTTACAGACAGTCTGTGTGCTACGGACGGACAGTCTGCGTGCTACGGACAGACAGTCTGCGTGTTACGGACAGACAGTCTGCGTGTTACGGACAGACAGTCTGCGTGTTACGGACAGTCTGCGTGCTACGGACAGACAGTCTGCGTGTTACGGACAGTCTGCGTGCTACGGACAGACAGTCTGCAAGTTACAGACAGTCTGCATGTTACAGACAGTCTGCGTGCTGCGGACAGACAGTCTGCCTGTTACGGACAGACAGTCTGCGTGTTACGGACAGACAGTCTGCGTGTTACGGACAGTCTGCGTGCTACGAACAGACAGTCTGCAAGTTACAGACAGTCTGCAAGTTACAGACAGTCTGCGTGCTACGGACGGACAGTCTGCAAGTTACAGACAGTCTGCGTGCTACGGACAGACAGTCTGCATGTTACGGACAGTCTGCATGTTACAGACAGTCTGCGTGTTGCGGACAGACAGTCTGCGTGTTACGGACAGACAGGCTGCGTGTTACGGACAGACAGTGTGCGTGTTACGGACAGTCTGCGTGCTACGGACAGACAGTCTGCGTGCTACGGACAGACAGTCTGCGTGTTACGGACAGACAGTCTGCGTGTTACGGAAAGTCTGCGTGCTACGAACAGACAGTCTGCAAGTTACGGACAGTCTGCATGTTACAGACAGTCTGCGTGCTGCGGACAGACAGTCTGCCTGTTACGGACAGACAGTCTGCAAGTTACAGACAGTCTGCGTGCCACAAACAGACAGTCTGCAAGTTACAGACAGTCTGCATGTTACAGACAGTCTGCGTGCTACGCACAGACAGTCTGCGTGTTACGGACAGACAGTCTGCGTGTTACGGACAGACAGTCTGCGTGTTACAGACAGTCTGCGTGTTTCGGACAGACAGTCTGCATGTTACAGACAGTCTGCGTGCTACGGACGGACAGTCTGCAAGTTACAGACAGTCTGCAAGTTACAGACAGTCTGCGTGCTACGGACGGACAGTCTGCAAGTTACAGACAGTCTGCGTGTTACGGACAGACAGTCTGCGTGTTACGGACAGACAGTCTGCGTGTTACGGACAGACAGTCTGCGAGTTACGGACAGTCTGCGTGCTACGGACAGACAGTCTGCGTGCTACGGACAGACAGTCTGCGTGTTACGCACAGACAGTCTGCGTGTTACGGACAGACAGTCTGCGTGTTACGGAAAGTCTGCGTGCTACGAACAGACAGTCTGCATGTTACGGACAGTCTGCATGTTACAGACAGTCTGCGTGCTGCGGACAGACAGTCTGCGTGCTGCAGACAGACAGTCTGCGTGCTACGGACAGACAGTCTGCAAGTTACAGACAGTCTGCGTGTTACGGACAGACAGTCTGCGTGTTACGGACAGACAGTCTGCGTGTTACGGACAGTCTGCGTGTTACGGACAGACAGCCTGCGTGTTACGGACAGACAGTCTGCGTGTTACGGACAGACAGCCTGCAAGTTACAGACAGTCTGCAAGTTACAGACAGTCTGCGTGCTACGGACGGACAGTCTGCAAGTTACAGACAGTCTGCGTGTTACGGACAGACAGTCTGCGTGTTACGGACAGACAGTCTGCGTGTTACGGACAGACAGTCTGCGTGTTACGGACAGACAGTCTGCAAGTTACAGACAGTCTGTGTGCTACGGACGGACAGTCTGCGTGCTACGGACAGACAGTCTGCGTGTTACGGACAGTCTGCGTGCTACGGACAGACAGTCTGCGTGCTACGGACAGACAGTCTGCGTGCTACGGACAGACAGTCTGCGTGTTACGGACAGACAGTCTGCGTGTTACGGACAGTCTGCGTGCTACGGACAGACAGTCTGCGTGTTACGGACAGTCTGCATGTTACAGACAGTCTGCGTGCTACGGACAGACAGTCTGCGTGCTGCGGACAGACAGTCTGCGTGTTACGGACAGACAGTCTGCGTGTTACGGACAGACAGTCTGCGTGTTACGGACAGACAGTCTGCGTGTTACGGACAGTCTGCGTGCTACGGACAGACAGTCTGCGTGTTACGGACAGTCTGCGTGCTACGGACAGACAGTCTGCGTGCTACGGACAGACAGTCTGCGTGCTACGGACGGACAGTCTGCAAGTTACAGACAGTCTGCGTGTTACGGACAGACAGTCTGCGTGTTACGGACAGACAGTCTGCAAGTTACAGACAGTCTGCGTGCTGCGGACAGACAGTCTGCGTGCTGCGGACAGACAGTCTGCGTGTTACGGACAGACAGTCTGCGTGTTACGGACAGACAGTCTGCGTGTTACGGACAGACAGTCTGCGTGTTACGGACAGTCTGCGTGCTACGGACAGACAGTCTGCGTGTTACGGACAGTCTGCGTGTTACGGACAGACAGTCTGCGTGTTACGGACAGACAGTCTGCGTGCTGCGGACAGACAGTCTGCGTGCTGCAGACAGACAGTCTGCGTGCTACGAACAGACAGTCTGCAAGTTACAGACAGTCTGCAAGTTACAGACAGTCTGCGTGCTACGGACGGACAGTCTGCAAGTTACAGACAGTCTGCGTGTTACGGACAGACAGTCTGCGTGTTACGGACAGCCAGTCTGCGTGTTACGGACAGTCTGCGTGCTACGGACAGACAGTCTGCAAGTTACAGACAGTCTGCAAGTTACAGACAGTCTGCGTGCTACGGACGGACAGTCTGCAAGTTACAGACAGTCTGCGTGTTACGGACAGACAGTCTGCGTGTTACGGACAGTCTGCGTGCTACGAACAGACAGTCTGCGAGTTACAGACAGTCTGCGTGCTACGGACGGACAGTCTGCAAGTTACAGACAGTCTGCGTGCTACGGACAGACAGTCTGCGTGTTACGGACAGACAGTCTGCGTGTTACGGACAGTCTGCGTGCTACGGACAGACAGTCTGCGTGTTACGCACAGACAGTCTGCGTGTTACGGACAGACAGTCTGCGTGTTACGGACAGACAGTCTGCAAGTTACAGACAGTCTGCGTGTTACAGACAGTCTGCGTGCTGCGGACAGACAGTCTGCGTGCTGCAGACAGACAGTCTGCGTGCTACGTACAGACAGTCTGCGTGTTACGGACAGACAGTCTGCGTGTTACGGACAGACAGTCTGCAAGTTACAGACAGTCTGCGTGCTACGAACAGACAGTCTGCAAGTTACAGACAGTCTGCAAGTTACAGACAGTCTGCGTGCTGCGGACAGACAGTCTGCGTGTTACGGACAGACAGTCTGCGTGTTACGGACAGTCTGCGTGTTACGGACAGTCTGCGTGCTACGGACAGACAGTCTGCGTGTTACGGACAGTCTGCGTGCTACGGACAGACAGTCTGCAAGTTACAGACAGTCTGCAAGTTACAGACAGTCTGCGTGCTACGGACGGACAGTCTGCAAGTTACAGACAGTCTGCGTGTTACGGACAGACAGTCTGCGTGTTACGGACAGACAGTCTGCGTGTTACGCACAGACAGTCTGCGTGTTACGGACAGACAGTCTGCGTGTTACGGACAGACAGTCTGCAAGTTACAGACAGTCTGCGTGCTACAAACAGACAGTCTGCAAGTTACAGACAGTCTGCATGTTACAGACAGTCTGCGTGCTGCGGACGGACAGTCTGCGTGCTGCGGACAGACAGTCTGCGTGTTACGGACAGACAGTCTGCGTGTTACGGACAGACAGTCTGCGTGTTACGGACAGACAGTCTGCGTGTTACGGACAGTCTGCGTGTTTTGGACAGACAGTCTGCGTATTACGGACAGTCTGCGTATTGCGGACAGACAGTCTGCGTGTTACGGACAGACAGTCTGCGTGTTACTACTACTACTACTACTACTGTCATTTAGCAGACGCTTTTATCCAAAGCGACTTACATTGAGAGAACATACAAGCAAGAATTCAAAGAGAAGGAAACAATATAAGGAGGCGGACTGTTTGGAGTCCAGTTTAATTCCGACGCTGATACATCAAGTGTATCAATTTTTTTTTTTTTTTTTTTGTGAGAGATAAATTCTCAAATCGATATCATAAATCATAAATTACTCCTACATTAAGACTGAAAGTGTTCTTTAAAGAGGTGAGTCTTAAGTCTGCTCTTAAAAGTAGGTGCAGACTCTGAGGATCGGACCGAGTTTGGTAGGTCATTCCACCATCGGGGGACAACAGAGGAGAAGAGTTTGGAACATGATCTCATGCCACGTTGTGGTGGAAGCGCTAGGCGTCTTTCAGCGGCTGAGCGTAGCTGACGCGTGGGAATGTAGGTTTGGATGAAGGAGTGAAGGTAGGTAGGAGCTGTGTGTGTTAGAGTCTGGTAAGCCAGAAGCAGAGCTTTGTATTTGATGCGTGCTGCAACTGGAAGCCAGTGCAGGGAAATGAGCAGCGGAGTGACATGAGCCCTCTTGGGCTGGTTGAAGACCAAACGTGCTGCTGCGTTCTGAATCATCTGCAGAGGTTTAACCGAGGACGCCGGAAGACCGGCCAGCAATGAGTTGCAGTAGTCGATCCGGGACAAGACCAGGGCCTGGACCAGAAGCTGTGTGGTGTGGTCTGTGAGGAAGGCTCTGATTTTCCTGATGTTGTAAAGCGCGAATCGACGTGAGCGAGCTACGGAGTTAACCTGCTCTTTGAAGGACAGCTGGTTGTCCAGTATGACACCAAGGTTTCTGGCGGAGGTTTCGGGGAACAGCGTGATGGAGTCAAGCTGCACGCTTATCTGAGGAGGTAAGGAGTTACTGGCAGGACAGACAATGAGGTCAGTTTTGGACAGATTAAGCTGAAGGTGGCGATCCCTCATCCACGCCGAGATATCTGAGAGGCAAGCAGATATCCGCACTGAGACGGATGTATCGTCTGGAGGGAACGAGAGGAGGAGCTGAGTGTCGTCAGCGTAGCAATGGTATGAGAAGCCATGGGAGCGAATGATCTCGCCTAATGAGGTGGTGTATAAAGAGAAGAGGAGAGGACCAAGGACCGAGCCCTGCGGGACACCCGTCGCCAGCTCATGCAGACTGGACATCTGTCCATGCCACGAGACTCTGAAAGATCTTTCCGCAAGGTACGAGGTGAACCACGAGAGGACCGGTCCCGAGATGCCAAGCTTAGATAGCGTCGAGAGGAGAATGAGGTGGTTGACGGTGTCAAAAGCAGCAGACAGGTCAAGGAGTACGAGTACTGAGGAGAGACCAGCCGATCTGGCAACCCGTAGTGACTCTGCAACTGAGAGAAGAGCGGTTTCAGTGGAATGGCCTCGCTTAAAGCCTGATTGATAAGGATCAAGTAGGTCGTTGTCGTGGAGGAACTGTGAGACTTGAGTGAAAACGGCTCGCTCTAGGATCTTGGACATGAACGGTAGGAGCGAGACTGGCCGGTAGTTTCCTACCTGGGCCGGGTCGAGCGACGGTTTTTTCAGCAGCGGAGTGACAGTGGCTTGCTTGAAAACTGAAGGAAAGATGCCAGTTTTCATGGAAGAGTTTATAATGTGGGTTATTGCAGGTTTGACAGCAGGAAGAATGCTCAGCAGGATATCCGTAGGAATCGGATCCAGAGGACACGTGGTTGGATTAGATTCCACTACGAGTCGGGAGACTTCGTCCTCATTCAGTAAGCGGAAGGAGCAGAGCGATTGACCGGAGGAAGGATGGACCAGACTGGGATTGTCAGGCTCAGAAAACTGATTTTTAATGGAGGCGATTTTGTCGGTGAAGTAGGTGGCGAACATGTCTGCAGTCAGCCCGGTGGGTGGCTGAGCAGGTGGAGGACGGATAAGAGTATTGAATGTCTTGAATAGTTTTCCCATGCTAGGAGCATTTTGGATTTTGTTTTGATAAAAAGCTATCTTGGCAGCCTTTAAGCAGGATGTGAAGCTAGAGAGCACTTGCTGGTATTCGGACAAGTCAGAGAGATTTTTGGATTTGCGCCATTTCCTTTCAGCTGCTCTCAGACCAGCTCTGTGATCCCTCAGTGTGTCTGTGAGCCACGGACTAGGACGCTGCCGGGCGGCCAGCTTTGACACACGAGGGCAGACTTCGTCCAGAGAAGAAGCTAGTGAGGAGCAGAGCGTCTCTGTTGCGTCATTTACAGGCAGAGTTGAGAGCACCGAGTAGGAAGGGAGGGAGGAGCAGACATGCTCCGATAGCTGCGAGGGAGTGAGAGATTGAAGGTTTCTGCGGTAGGAGACAGTCTTTACTTTTGCGTTAGGTACGTAAGGGATGGAGATGCAGAATTTAATCAGGAAGTGGTCTGAGAGGTGCAGCGGTGTGACTTGCACGTTACCTGCAGTGCAGTTTCTGGTCAGTACCAGGTCGAGTGTGTTGCCAGCTCTGTGTGTTGGGGGAGTCTGGACCAGATTGAGATTGAAGGAGTGGACCAGGGCCAGAAAGTTATGAGCTTGCGTTTTATCAATATGAATGTTCATGTCGCCCATAACTATTAAAGGGGAGTTATCATCGGGAATGTCGGATAGGATTGTGTCCAGTTCGTCCATAAATTGCTCCATGTTGCCTCCCGGAGGGCGGTAAATAACCAAAACATAAGCAGCGACGGGCTTAGAGATTCGTAATGCATGAAATTCGAATGAGGAGCAGGTAGTAGTGGTTTGCAAGGAAGAAAATTTCCACATTTTGGAAATCAGGATGCCTGTACCGCCTCCTCGCCCAGCAGGACGAGGAGTGTGTGTGAATTCTGCATGAGAAGAGAGGGCAGCCGGTGTTGCTGTGTTGTCAGGACGGATCCAGGTCTCGGTCAGGGCTAGGACCTGTATATCGGAGAGGTGCGGCAGAGAACTGATAAACTCTGTTTTGTTAACTGCGGACTGACAGTTCCAGAGGCCGAGGGTAACGGAGGCAGTGGCAGTGTTACGGACAGTCTGCGTGCTGCGGACAGACAGTCTGCGTGTTACGGACAGTCTGCGTGTTACGGACAGTCTGCGTGCTACGGACAGACAGTCTGCATGTTACGGACAGTCTGCGTGCTATGGACACTCTGCGTGCTACGGACAGACAGTCTGCGTGTTACGGAAAGTCTGCGTGCTACGAACAGACAGTCTGCATGTTACGGACAGTCTGCATGTTACAGACAGTCTGCGTGCTGCGGACAGACAGTCTGCGTGCTGCAGACAAACAGTCTGCGTGTTACGGACAGACAGTCTGCAAGTTACAGACAGTCTGCAAGTTACAGACAGTCTGCGTGCTACGGACGGACAGTCTGCAAGTTACAGACAGTCTGCGTGTTACGGACAGACAGTCTGCAAGTTACAGACAGTCTGCGTGCTACGAACAGACAGTCTGCAAGTTACAGACAGTCTGCATGTTACAGACAGTCTGCGTGCTGCGGACAGACAGTCTGCGTGCTGCGGACAGACAGTCTGCGTGCTGCGGACAGACAGTCTGCCTGTTACGGACAGACAGTCTGCAAGTTACAGACAGTCTGTGTGCTACGGACGGACAGTCTGCGTGCTGCGGACAGACAGTCTGCGTGTTACGAACAGACAGTCTGCGTGTTACGGACAGACAGTCTGCGTGTTACGGACAGACAGTCTGCGTGTTTTGGACAGACAGTCTGCGTATTACGGACAGTCTGCGTATTGCGGACAGACAGTCTGCGTGTTACGGACAGACAGTCTGCGTGTTACGGACAGTCTGCGTGCTACGGACAGACAGTCTGCGTGTTACGGACAGTCTGCGTGTTACGGACAGTCTGCGTGTTACGGACAGTCTGCGTGCTACGGGCAGTCTGCGTGCTACGGACAGACAGTCTGCATGTTACGGACAGTCTGCGTGCTACGGACAGTCTGCGTGCTACGGACAGTCTGCGTGCTACGGACAGACAGTCTGCGTGTTACGGACAGACACAGATTCTCTAGGCCGCCGCTATCTGCATGTAGTAAAGGTTGAATCAGCAGTTGAACTTACCGGTGCTGGCTGCAAAGACGTTCTCCTGAGAGTGGGAACTGCATCGTCTTTAAGTTACAGCTGAGTTATTAATCCACTGTCAAATAAACTTTTGTTTAGAAAACAATCCTCGTTAAAGTGCCTGGCACAAATGAAACAGATCTTTTTCGGAGGAGGGTCGCTTCCATAAATGAAGTCCAACCATTTCTGACGAACAGTCTCATTCTTTGGAAGACTAAAAAGAGGGCAGTCGTCTTGACATCCAGAGATACATTTCTTCCATGATGGCATTTTGGAGTTATGAAAAGCGCCCAGAAAAGTTGTCAGTTGATAAGCTCAGGAAAGGTGCACTCTCACAGTTCCACCAGGTGTTTGCTAATTGCTGCTAACGCTGCTCTGCCTGCGTTACACGCGGGGGAGGGGTGCTCTCCTGTGAGGGGAGCAGTGGGCATGAGCTTGGCAGGTAACGAAATATAGGGGGCGTTTCAAGGAGAAATGGGCGTTTCTGGGAGGAATCAGGCAAACGGCTTTCAAAATGGCTGCCATGAGAGTGTCTAAAGCAGGCATCTCCAACCCTGATCCTCGAGAGCTACTGTCCAGAAGGTTTTAGATGTGTCCCTGCTCCAACACAGCTGAATCAATTAACTGAATTACCTCTTCAGCAAGCCATCAAGTTTAGCAAAGGCCTGCTAATGAGTCATTCATTTGATTCAGCTGTGATGGAGCAGGGATGCATCTAAAACATTCTGGACAGTAGCTCTCAAGGACCAGGGTTGGAGATGCCTGGTCTAAAGATTACTCAAACATACATAAATGAGGTTAAGAAACATTTCAGGCATGATTTTAATGAGGGAACGACATGATAACATGATGTAAAGCTTGAAAAAGTCAATTTTGCATAATACCCCCCCTTTAATATTCAGTATCTAAATAAACACATGTTGTTTACTTTATAAGTAACTGATGAAAGTAACTGCACCACGACTCTGATCCAGTCGGTTAAAACAGATGGAGTTTTAGAGCTCCATGTTTTTGTCGTGTGGAAGCTTGAAAAGTAAAAAATGAATCTAACTGATGACAGAAACAGGTGCTGGAGTAGAGGGACGTTTGACTGAAGACGAGTCCAGATCTGAAACATGATGTTCTCTTCCTTGTTGCTTCCAGGTGGTGGTGGTGTGTTTGATCATCCTCGACGCCTTCTTTGTCCTGGCGGAGCTGCTCATAGACATCTCCATTATTAAACTGGAACATGGCCATATTGCTCCTCAGGTTAGACAGAGTCCAGCTCAAACAGACCTCCTTCAGACTTCACACTGTGACCCTCCTTGGTTTGTCTTCCAGGTGTTTCACTACCTGAGTCTGGCCCTTCTGACCTTCTTCATGGTAGAGCTGGCTGGGAAGCTGTTTGCGTTCCAACTTGAGTTCTTCTACCATAAATTTGAGGTGTTTGATGCCGTGGTGGTGGTGGTGTCCTTTGTGCTGGACATCGTCTTCATCTTCCATGAGGATGAGTTTGATGGTGTGGGTCTCCTCATCCTGCTGCGACTCTGGAGAGTGGCCCGAATTATCAACGGTCAGTGTCACTTAGCATGAAGAGGAACTGCTTTAATCAAAGAGCAGCAAACACATGAGCTGAATGTGACCATGTTTGATGTTACTGCAGGGATTCTGGTGTCGGTGAAGACTCGCGCAGACCAGAAGATCCACAAGCTGAAAGAGAGCTACGACCACCTCGTCCAAAGAGCCACGGAGCTACAGAAGCAGAACGATGAACTGGTGGGTGTCTGAACCTTCGCTTGATCCTTTCAGATTCAGCTGCTTGTTGTGTTGGTGTTTTCTGGCGGACTCCTGCTGTACGGGGTTTCCCAGGGCAATGAGCAGTGCCCATCTGACGGGGTTAGAAAGGACGGAAACATGTACAAATGTTCATCATGTGTTAAGACTGAGGCTGGGACACAGGAAACCACAGAGCCATGTGTACGTCTTCCATCTAAAATTAGGAAGCAACGAGCAGTTTCTTTATTGTTAAAGTTAATCAGAATAATAAGTCTTTTTTATCTGTACAACATGATCAGTGGGATTTGAACCAACACTTGCTGCAGTAAATACAATGACACTAAAGTCAGAGTCAGTCTGACTGATGTCTAACAATCTTTGAACTGAATGAAGACCCCATGGGGCTCTTTATGACTTATTAGATGCTTAAAAACACTGATCATGTGCTGGTGAGTGGGCGGAGCTTTCTGAATCTCCAGTCTCAGACTCTTATTCCAAACATGGCAGCACCTTGTTAGCCTGACCAATCAGATCCTCCTGCATTATGTTCAAATGCAGAAGGGTCTGACATCGGGGCCGCACCCGATCATTTCCACATCAAATTTTATGACAGACCAATTACATATCATCTTTGTTGTGCGTCATCCTGAAAACACGGAACTAGTGTTTTCCACCCAGAGCACAACATTCAACATGGCGGACTCGGCTGTGGATGAAGTGTTTACTTCTGTGTTTGCACAGTGTTTGCTTGGGGCGGTCAAAGACATGAACCGAGTGTGCAATGACACCTCGTATTCACAAGTTTTTGACACAAAAGCGACAACTGTCATTAATATTCGTCTTTTCTCCTCCATTAACCATGTAGCTACCATTACGCCTCTGTAGCTACCATTACGCCTCTGTAGCTACTATTACGGCTCTGTAGCTACCATTACGCCTCTGTAGCTACTATTACGGCTCTGTAGCTACCATTACGCCTCTGTAGCTACTATTACGGCTCTGTAGCTACCATTACGCCTCTGTAGCTACCATTACGCCTCTGTAGCTACCATTACGGCTCTGTAGCTACTATTACGGCTCCGCTAGCTAAACCTTTTGTTTTTGTTCCACCTCGTGTGTATCCGCTTTAGCGTCACATATGTTGCATCACTTCCGGGTTTCTGTGATTGGTTCTCTCTCAACTGGCTAAGCCCGCCTTCGAAATTGAGAGACAGCCTTTCAGCTCCAGGCCCTCACGTCTTTGTAAAGTAATCTGTCAAAGACTTGGGCCTGGTTGATCAGGTAAGCACCTTGTATGAAAGACCACCAGGAGACACGTTCAGACGGTTGATCGCTGCTGCAGAAACCTTAAACAGACAGTTTTAACGTTACAAACAGGTTCCTTTCATCTGTCGTCTCGCTCAGCATCTCGCTCAGCGTCGTACACCTCAGGCTATTATTCTCACATCACGAAGCCATTATAAACTTACACCCAATGTTTGGTCCCATCCTGATGGATCTGAGTATTAAAAGATTTTAAACAGCTGGAGGTGTCAGTGGAACCAGACTTCCTGACCTCGGTGCTGGGTGAATTAACAACTCTCTCGCTGGACTTGGTTTGGTTGTAATAAAGTATCTGCTCTTATTGGCTCTGTGATGTTTTATTTACAAACAGATAGAGACTGATCGTCTGAGTAAAACCTCCTCCTACAAAACACAGACTGTTTCATCATTACTGTACCTCACTATAACCACCAGGAAGTGATGTGTAGCACGTTACTTCTCAGGTTGGAGTTTGACACTGTTTGAGATGTTTCTGTTTGTTCCTTTCTGTCTTAGATACAAGAGAACCAGAAGCTACAAGCCCTCCTGAAGAAACACAACATCCAGCCCTGACTTCCACATCTGTTTAAAATTCACTATATATTTGTATGAATTATTACCTTATGAATATCTGCATTAGTAGATCCACATGAAGCTTGCTTGAGATTGTAAAAACATCGTCTGTTTGTACAAAATGTTGCTTAATGAGACACTGCAGTGCTGTATGTTGTATAGATTTAAATAAAATATTTCAATATCTGATGAGAAAATGTATTTATTTATCAAATCTTTATGTAAAACTCTCATATACAGTATTCACACAATGTACAGTCCGATTCAGCAGTGTGTGGTCTCACGTTTTACTGGAGGTGATCGTTCACACAAAAGGAAAGAAAAAGTCAAAGGGAAGTTTGGCGTCGATGCTGGGTGTGGCTCTGTATCCAGGAAGAGCAGGTGCAGCGACAGGTATGAAGGCCACTGAGCTTCTGATTGGCAGGATGGTGCTGCCGCCAGACAACAGGTCCTGTGGGAGACAGACTCACATGGTACCGGTCCGTTCGGCTTCAAATTAAAGCTTTAATTTGTGACGTGGTCGTACCCCTCAGTTCTTTATAAGAACAAAACCTCTCGTTCCTAATGAAAAGAATAAAGCTCCAAAAATAAACCTAACAGGTAGAATCATCCGGGTCAGACTTTCGTCGACTGTGAGGTTATTTGCTAGAACCAACAGGCAGCAAGTCGCAGCACCTTAAAGTCAGTAGATGTTCAGCAGACTTGAGACCATCCAGTTTACTGATAATGACCCCAATCAAGTTTAAAAGATCCTTATTCAGCTTCACTCTCGTTAGAGCAGCAGCGAGTTTCACTACTAAAATACAAAGTTCACAACATTCAGACTAATGTGTAACATGATGTGTTTTTATAGCATGTGGTTTCGCTCCAGTAAACAACATGCTTCAGTGATCAAGTTTCCTATCATAATGAACATGTTTGTGTCTGTCTGTTCACAAAATAAAACACCTGTACTTCCTGTTAACCGTCACAACACAGAAACCTGTAAAAATGTTGTTGAGGCTGAACATAGAATTCAGAATAACAGAATTACAGAATAACTTTTAAAACTTTAAGCTACAATTTTGAAACTTGTCTAAGTAGATACTCACAAAGAAACATGTTCATTTTCATATCAAACACTCTGTGCGCCTCCAATGACCCTACAATGGACTAAATAACTTCAATAATTCGGGTTGCAGCCGGAAGTGGTGTCCTAATGATTTATGCTGCCCTGAAGAAAAATGCCGCCATAGTACAAAATAACAACTTATTTCATAACGAGATGTCATTAGAAATGTATACAGTATTCTTGTTTATAGCGAGCGTGACTTGTTAGTTACAGTGGGGCAAAAAAGTATTTAGTCAGCCACCAATTGTGTAAGTTCTCCCACTTAAAAAGATCAGAGAGGCCTGTAATTTTCATCATAGGTATACCTCAACTATGAGAGACAAAATGAGGAAAAAAAATCCAGAAAATCACATTGTCTGATTTTTAAAGAATTTATTTGCAAATTATGGTGGAAAATAAGTATTTGGTCAATAACAAAAGTTAATCTCAATACTTTGTTATATAGCCTTTGTTGGCAATGACAGAGGTCAAACGTTTTCTGTAAGTCTTCACAAGGTTTTCACACACTGTTGCTGGTATTTTGGCCCATTCCTCCACGCAGATCTCCTCTAGAGCAGTGATGTTTTGGGGCTGACGCTGGGCAACACGGACTTTCAACTCCCTCCAGAGATTTTCTATGGGGTTGAGATCTGGAGACTGGCTAGGCCACTCCAGGACCTTGAAATGCTTCTTACGAAGCCACTCCTTCGTTGCCCGGGCGGTGTGTTTGGGATCATTGTCATGCTGAAAGACCCAGCCACGTCTCATTTTCAATGCCCTTGCTGATGGAAGGAGGTTTTCACTCAAAATCTTACGATACATGGCCCCATTCATTCTTTCCTTTACACGGATCAGTCGTCCTCGTCCCCTTGCAGAAAAACAGCCCCAAAGCATGATGTTTCCACCCCCATGCTTTACAGTAGGTATGGTGTTCTTTGGATCCAACTCAGCATTCTTTCCCCTCCAAACACGACAAGTTGAGTTTCTACCAAAAAGTTATATTTTGGTTTCATCTGACCATATGATGTTCTCCCAATCCTCTTCTGGATCATCCAAATGCTCTCTAGCAAACCGCAGACGGGCCTGGACGTGTCCTGGCTTCAGCAGGGGGACACGTCTGGCACTGCAGGATTTGAGTCCCTGGCGGCGTAGTGTGTTACTGATGGTAGCCTTTGCTACTTTGGTCCCAGCTCTCTGCAGGTCATTCACTAGGTCCCTCCGTGTGGTTCTGGGATTTTTGCTCACCATTCTTGTGATCATTTTGACCCCACGGTGTGAGATCTTGCGTGGAGCCCCAGATCGAGGAAGATTATCAGTGGTCTTGTATGTCTTCCATTTTCTAATAATTGCTCCCACAGTTGATTTCTTCACACCAAGCTGCTTACCTATTGCAGATTCAGTCTTCCCAGCCTGGTGAAGGTCTACAATTTTGTTTCTGGTGTCCTTTGACAGCTCTTTGGTCTTGGCCATAGTGGAGTTTGGAGCGTGACTGTTTGAGGTTGTGGACAGGTGTCTTTTATACTGATAACGAGTTCACACAGGTGCCATTAATACAGGTAACGAGTGGAGGACCGAGGAGCCTCTTAAAGAAGTTACAGGTCTGTGAAAGCCAGAAATCTTACTTGTTTGTAGGTGACCAAATACTTATTTTCCACCATAATTTGCAAATAAATTCTTTAAAAATCAGACAATGTGATTTTCTGGATTATTTTTCCTCATTTTGTCTCTCATAGTTGAGGTATACCTATGATGAAAATTACAGGCCTCTCTGATCTTTTTAAGTGGGAGAACTTACACAATGGGTGGCTGACTAAATACTTTTTTGCCCCACTGTATGTAAGCTTATTTTTATGATCCTTCCCTGATATTTTCTATATAAAAGCCCTCTGGGTCCTTATTGGCCATTGTTGGGTCCTTCTCCTCTGGGTGTGTCCAAACATTTGCCTGTCGCTCTGACAATGCGAAGAAAGTAAAAATAACATCATATTTAGTGATCCTGTCCTGGGAGAATTTATTTGATAGGTAAAATGTATTTATGGAAAAATATAGAAACAAAAATAAACGATAAATCTGTTAATTGAAGTCAAGACTGTAGAACGGCACGTGTGTAGCACATCTCAACAGGTAACATATTTCTGCAGAACACCGGTTCCAGCAACGGCTGTCTGAGACACGACTGCGGAGAAGTTATTCAGTACTGCTTTAACATTCTCACAACCAAATACAACCTGCAACCCTCCTGAAACTACCAGGAGCATCAATGCTGCTGCACACTGCTGGATGTTTGTTTACAGTCCAGCAGCTACTGAATTAAAAAGCCACATGAAGAATTCTTTAAAGGTTTTAAACCTGTAGAGTGAGTCCTGATGTCTCAAATGTGTCATTAAGAAGCTTCTACAGAACGAGTGGACGAATCAGTCAGAAACAGACTTCTGCTTCAGAGCTTTCATGGTTTGTAGGACACGGTCGGATAGAACCAGCACCCCACTCGATAAGGGGTCTGGTATCAACACGGAGCATCTGACACTGACACATAACGAGGAGCTTCTGTTCTCTGTGAAAACCTGTCAATCTTACCAAACTGCTGGTGTTGGTCTGGATTATTTCCCTGATGGTCACAACCTGAGCCTGGGGGTTCACCAGGGATCCGTATTTAGTCCATTCAATTTCTAAATGGAGTGATAATGGAATGCTGCAACTTTGTGATTCCTGCCAATGAGAAACAGGATGTCAGACAGTGATGTCACAAACAAACAGACCTTTATTACAACTGTAACATCAAAACAATATTTAAATAATCCCTCCTTTAAAATCATGGCCTCATTTTTTAGCTCTGATTATTTCGTATGTTCAGACACACATACTGTTCATATTATACGTATATACATTTATATACAGTATTTGTAATTGTTTATTCGTATCTATTTTGAACATGTGAATTACATCAATATGTGCTGTGAACATCAGTTTTCTTCTAAACAGAGTGTTGGTTGCACAAAGTCTGGGATTTTCTGGAGTCCAGCTGTTTATGAGACAAACATGTAAATATTGCTGTAGTTCTATTTTGTTAGTTAACTGAAAAGCTGCAGGGTGAAACAATCATGGAGATTTATCCTTCATGCAGACCTGAACTCAACATCATGGATTATATTGGGGAGAACATGAAGAGACAGAAGATTTGTAGAAGTGGGAGAAATAAATATTCGACCCCTCGCTGATTTTGTAAGTTTGTCCAATAACAAAGAAACAAAGAACAGTATTATTTCAATGGTAGGTTTATTTTAACAGTGACAGATAACACATCAAAAGGAAAATTTAAAAAATAACTTTAAATAAAAGATAGAAAGTGATTTGCATTTCAGTGCATGAAATAAGTATTTGAACCCCTGCCAACCATCAAGAGTTCTGACTCCCACACAGTGTTTAGACGCTCCACTCAGTTAGTCACCCTCATTGAAGACACCTGTCTTAACTAGTCACCTGTATAAAAGACACCTGTCGCGTCAGACCACACGGCTGAGATTTCCTGTTCTGCTTCCTTTTAACCATTCTTGCGAGACGTTGCAGTGTTTTCACATGTTCCTGTTTTTCTAAACATTCTTCCTGTTTTTCCCCGAATCTTTTCACATGAAATGCAGCGTAGTTCAGATAATGGTTTGTCTACTTCTGTTTTGTTGTTAGGCTATACTTAAAGCTCTGGTAGGTTTTGTGTGGTTTGATGGTCGTATTGATAAAAAGTTTAAATTCCTCTGATAAATATATATATATATATATATATATATTTTTTTTTTTTCTTTCTGCTGATCTCTCAGTGAGGCACATGCTTTCTGGTCCCCCCCCCCCCATTTTTCCCTGCTTTTGTGCGTCTCTGAGTCTCCCACCTGCAAATTCCTCGAATATGAAATTATGGATCTGGCATTGTGGTCACTTACACATTGGAAAACTTTTTTACTACATATGAGGTTCGTGAAGGGGGAGCCTCCATGCTCGGACTCGACCCACGTTCTGTCGGTGCAGGACATATTTATTTGGATTACTGAAGTGGGAACCTGCTGATTGGAGCTGGCAGTCACCTGACGTATCGAGAAATTTGGAAAAATAAGGAAAGTATGTAACCTTATCTGGCAGCACGCGGACTAAAAAACTTAAGGCTCTGGATCACAGACTGATGTGGTTGGATCTCACTGGAAGGAGGGGTGTCATCTTGGAGAAGCTGCAGGTTCGGTTCTATGTGGAGGAGTGATTGATTGGCTGTTTCATGTAATTTGGTTCTATTTGGCTGTTTGGGATTCTCCACTAGAAGAAGTACCATAAGGACTAAAAAGACTGCTGAATTCTACAGTCTGCTCTAACTTCTTATCTTGTTTTGGCTGGACTGAAGGTCAACATTCCAAATTCCCCTGAGGAGAATGCAGATGGTTCACTCAGGCTCTTACTACTGAGGGTTTGTGCTCTGTGGGGTGTTCAGATGTACAGTTTGTTTCCTATTTAATACAGCTGTCTTCTTCTATTCATGTCCCAGAATGCCAAGCGTCTGTTTGTTTCCTTTCATGAGTGAATTTTTCAGTCGTGTTGATGTTGTTCAGGTAATCTGTGATCTGCTGTGCATGTCTAGATTACATTTTTTCTGTATGGATAATGGATCTGCATTGTGTATGTGCTGTGATGGTGCAGTGGAGTTCTCTTTCAACATTCGTTTCGGTATCTCACATATGGGACACGCTCTCACGCTGTTCCCCCAGAAGCTCTATTACATTACGCCAGTCTCAGACTGGCCGTCAGACGTGACGTCTGCTCCCCAGAGGGGGAGGGACTCCCTCCTACTATAAGAGCTAGACGGCACGTCATCACGTCAGTCTAAAACCTCTTCTCGCTCCGAGAAGCTTACTCTCAGACGGTGAGTGTGGCTAACAGGATAGCTAAACTGTTCACAGGGGGAGCTAATCACTCCGCCGCCGAACGCTACCTACTACTACATCGCCGTCTCTGAGTGTTTAGTGGCAGGTCTGTCCCCAAACAGGTGCCACACTGCTAGTAGCAATACTAGTTGCTTCCCATTTTTACTACGGAAGGTTATTTCGGTGCTACTTTTCTCACTCATCATGGAGAATAAAGTGCTACCGCCAAAGGCTTGCCAGTGTGGGAATAAAATATCGGGAGCAGACACCCATGCTGTTTGTGCTTCGTGCCTCGGGCTGCAACACGCCAATGAGGCCCTAGCTGTCCCGGTAGCTTGTGACCACTGTTCTCGCCTCTCATTAAAAACCCGCCGTCGACGACTCGCACGCCAAGCGAGCCTGACGGGGGCAAATCCTGTACTGGGGGTATCCATTCCCCCACCTCAGGTGGAACCGGTAGGAGTAACCACCTCCGCGGGACCCAGCTGGGCCGACCAGGTCGATGCTGCGGACCCTCTCTTTGATCCGGACGAGCCGGACGCGGACCTCACGGCCGCAGACGGTCTCGCCGAGTTCTCCGACTCCGGTGATGAGCCCATCAGTCTCCCCTCCGAGGAGGATGAGGCAGATGCGGAGCAACTGTTCATCACGCAGGCCGCGAGAACGGGCAGTGCTGCTGACAGCGGCGGATCACCAACCCCGCCTGCTGCGCAGGACCTGCACGAGGTGTGCCACAGAGCAGCTGCAAAGCTGGGCATTGTGTGGCCGGAGGCCCCTGTCGTAACCAACAGGTCCCGATACGAGGGACGGAGGCTACCACAGGCAAAAACCTCCGCTAAGCAGCTCCTACCAGCATTCCCAGAGTGTCTGGAGGAGGCCACCCGCTCCTGGAGCAACCCATTCACCGCCAAAGCCCCCGCCCAGGGAGGGGCTGCGCTGGATTGGGACGGTATGGGGG
>SSNP01000096.1:753586-768845 GCA_006937955.1 Pachypanchax playfairii
ATTTATTTGTGGTAGTCAAATGAGAACAGCCTTCTTATATACATTAATTTTAAAATGTAATTTTCCAAACAGAACATTTTTTAGCAAATTATCGGTATCGCCGATACTGGTCTGAAAATTACTTTGTATCGGATCAGAAAGAAAATTAGTGGTATTGCACATCACTAGTTTAGGCCAAATAACATTTCTCTTTTTTTCTCCTTATTTGCATCAAAGGGCCTTGGCTGAACTTGTTTCCATCCTTGGACTGCTTATGTTCAATTTTGTCCTCATCCTTTATTAAAATAGAATTATTTTGACATTCTCTGCACAGAGACTACTGGGGTTATACTACTGCTTCTACTAATTAATTTGGAATGTCTCATTCAGTGGTCCATACATGTTTTCACTTGCACATCATCAAAAATCCAAATAGAAATAATTTACCTTCATAGATGAATGGAGTTTATATAGATGTTCATTAGCAGAACCACTTGGATGATTTTAAAATGGCAAAGAATTTAATTGCACAATGTCAGCATTTAGATTGAATACATCTCTCTCGATCTTGGATTTGCATGAGGAAAATGTGCTCTACTGTGTGCTGTAATTAGCTTGTAAAACAATGCACATGAACCCTCTGTAAATTTTAATTCCAGCCTTGCTGTCTTGCTTTCGTACGCTGTAGGTTTTCGGCAGTAGAAAGATTTAATGTGCTGCATTGAAGATTTTTGGAGCTTCCTGGACTGATCCTCAGTTTTTCTAGCAGGGTACATGTACTGCATGTTAATCAGTTGTAAGCTTTAAAGGACAAATATGTTAAACATGTTAATAAATGGGATGCTTTTCTGATAAAAAAAACAAAACAAATTTCATAAGTTTTTTGTCCCTAGGTGTTCTTACTGTACTGGTGTATGTTAAAATATAATTTTTTTCATACATTTGGTTGTAATTTCATGCATAAAAAGCAGCATCCTCTGTAGCATGCAGAGTAGAGACATTTTTTGCAGGTGAAATTTACAAAGAAATCACTGTCTCATTGTGAAGCCTCACTTTTTCCCCATTGCGACTAAGCTGCTTCTTTTATCCCCTTTTAAAGTCAGCCACAAAAAATTGTATATATTCAGACTTGTTGTTATTCTACAATTTCTGTCCTTTCATCCAAAGCATGCTGTGAAACCCTTGACATTCATTATCGGGATGACATGTTTTTCACGCTTGAGACAAGCGGTTTTGGCCATTACGTCCGAGGGTAGGTCATTGCCTCAACACTTGGGCTGTCTGACAGGGACACAAGTGTTTTTGTTGTGTGACCAATCAAACCATTTGTCTCAGGAGGAGGGCGTCTCGACTTAAACATAGCAGCTCCATCTGGTGACATGAGTAACTTTTGGTCTGATGGTCTCTGAAAAAAGACAAATTCTCACTTGATAGTTTTAAAGGTTTTGATTTAATCTCAGCTTGTAAAGCAGAGGGATACCATTCAACAGAGTGTTTTTTGTGTAGTTAATCGTTTTTTTATTGCTATTATCTTCAGTATTTGGATATTTTCTGTGTTGGGCAAAACTCTGTTTTTCCTCATAGATTTGTCTTCTATAAAATCTGATTCTAGGTCTTGAAATTGTAAAAATAATGTTTTTTCCCCCTTATTTCCTAAGGGTGTGCCTAAACCTGTTGCATCAGAACCTTGTTCTGGAGGGAAAGCTGCTGTGTTGACTGTCCTCATGCGTCTGCCCTCTGGATCCTCGGGCTTACCTCCACCAGGGCAGTCAGGTAAAAAAAAACAGACTATTACTTTCTGATTCCTTTGGTCTCTTTGCAGCTCACAATGAATCTCAATTATTACATTTGAATTGACTGTATGAAAGATTACAATCATTATTTAACATTATCTGAGAGCCATGGAAACAATAATTCATGGAGCTCTAGCCTCCTTTACACTAGATGGCAACCCTCCTATACTCCCTTCATAATATGTGGAGACTGTTGAAAGACCATAGAGAGGCCAGTCTTTCAGCAACCTTGTTCACATTGTCACACAAAAGAAAGCAAATTTGCTACGAACCAAACTCAGCTACTAAATCGACCATTTGTTAGCAGTTGTGTTTTCTAATCACCCTTCTCTTTTCCTTTTCTATAGGACTCATTGTTGCCAGTGCCCTGATAGACATTTCACAGCAGAAGCCATCAGATTTTAAGGACAAGTCGCAAGCTTTAAAGAACCGAAAAGCTCTTCCTCCAGCTCACCAAGGGACCTGCGTTTGATTGATTAATCCGTCAGTTACCGTTTTCTTGCACCATCTGAGGTGATGTCATTCCACCATTTGTTTGGTCCAAGCCTGGATTGTTTCTCCTGAGGCTTAAAGACATGGCTGCTTGTTGAAGATTTTGTTTGGCTGCTATCACTCACAACTACCACTCTCAAGCTGCAAGCAACTTTTACTTGTGTTGGAAATCCTTCGTTGGCATCTGAAACTTTTTTCAAAGTATGTACATTGAGTGGAGATCTGCCATATCATGGGTCCAATGAGAAGGATCTAAACCTATTGAAGCGTCAGAATAAGAGACTTTCTGAACCTATGTGCTTAAGGAGAAGCAAATGTTTGCACATTTGTTGATGTCACAAACTGATAAAAACTTTTCTCATATATTATATTCTATCAGAGGATTTAAAATGTTTAATAGGTGTTCAGAACACACTGCCTGTATGATTTTTGAACCTTCTTTTAGCTTGCCAAAAAGTCTTACTTTTTGGTGCTGAAGCATTTAGCTTTTAAGCCTGACTCAGCCTTCACTGTTTTATTCTGCCTTTCCATACCAGGAAAGGTCTCTAATTAAGCCCACCGTAACACTGGTGGCTTATGACAACTTTCATCACACTGCTCTGGTCATTTCTATTAATAATTTGTTCTGTACATATGAATCATCCACCCAGCAAAAAGCTAAAGTCTGTATTTTCTCAAGGAATACATGAGCTAATGCTGCAGACACTTACCGGTGATGAGTTGGAGCAGACAGTGAACTTGAAGAGGGCACGAACAAATCATTTATTGTAAAATTAAAGCATGACAGTTTTCAAAATATAGAGATTTGATTCATTTTATTAAGAAACTGGAAACTTTGATTTGTTTTGTTTTTTCAGTGTAGTCACTGTTTAATAAATAACACTAATAATTCACTGATGTTTTGGTTTGTTCTTTACTGTAGTTAGTTTTTTTTCCTGTTCAACTTTTTTAACACTTTTGAACTTGGTGAGGCAGTTGGATGCTGTTTTTGAGGCTGCTTCACAAATCAGACCAGGGACATGATGCATTTCTGGCTGTTTGTTTGTTTTGTGCGTTTTTTAACAGTACCCTGAAGCTCTAACTTGATTTTGATCTTTAAGTACAGAAGTCGAGTTTTTAAATGCTTTTGTCTCTCTGTGAACTCTTTACGAATGGGAAATGAAGAATTTTCACAACTGTACAGTGTCTTAATGGAACAAATTTGTGTCTTTGTCATTATTATTTCTTGAGACTTCTTGTGTTTTTAATGACTGAATGGTTAAACAAAAGTTTAGGTTATTTTAGGTCTTGTCAGCTGATACTATTATATCTAATAAATTGTCATTTGTTACACTTGTAAAGCGCTTTTGTGTTTATAATATGTTTTGATATTTAACGGATGTCTGTGTAAAAGCAACTTGTTGTTTTTTTTAACCCAGTGTAATCGAATTTCTTTCATTGTTCGCCTTTACAAACTGGGCATTGTCTTTTCTTTGCAAAAAACGTGGTCAATATAATGCGTTTCAGGATTGAATGCCAGAAAATGTGTTTTATTTTTTAATGTCTGTGAAATAATCCTTTCATACTATCATTACGCAGGAATCAGGATCCCACCGTTCCATGAAAAAAAAAACATAATTAAACATTAGTGTATTTTAAAGATAGACAACCTGCCAGAAAATTAAAGAAACAGAAAAAAAGTGAAATCAAAGCCTTTTGCTCTGTGTAGTCTTTTCCTTCTTGGTTACGGAACAGCAGAAAAACTGACAGCAGCACAAGAATTGAACATGTCAGTTTCTCTGCTGTTGCTGAAGCTTAAACCTCCAATTTTGTGGATGTGATTTGGAATCAAGACATACATCATTATTTTTTTATTTTGTCAAGATCCTACTGTAATTTAGGACTTGTGTAATAATTATATAACCTATTCAAAATGTCTACACTTTTGTATAAAAAGTGTTAAAAGGATCAAAAAGATCAAAACAAAAATTAAAGCAGCTACTGCTGGCTCATCAGAGTCACCATGGAAACTAAACCCTTGAGGTGAAATTCCTGACAAAGATTCAGAAAACTTTATTGGTCCCAAAGGGCAATTAATATGCAGCAGATTTTAGAAAAAACATTTGCGAACATATCACAGTCACTATGTGTCACCACCAACGTACAGACAATAGTAGAGGCTCCAGTGAGCAATAGCCAGCACAAATGGGCACCTTTTGAAAGGTCATACATTACCTAATAAACACACTTCCTTCAGGATTTAACAGTTCAATGACGGAGGGGACAAAAGAGTTGGAGAAACTATTTGTTTTCTGAAAGGGTACATAAAAACAACATCCTGAGGGCATGAGTAAAAACTGAGTACAGAGCATGGAGAGGCCGAACCAAGATACATTTAGGGCCTGATTTATCAACATTCCAAGTAAAGAGCGCAAAATTGCATGTGCCGCAAAAGTTTTGCGCCAAGGGCGTGTTCCTAATTTGCTGGTGATCTACTGAGACTGATTGCGCAATTGTTAACCAGCGCAAAAAGCAATATTCAAATGAGGAGTTTGCCGGCGCTATTCCCTTGTGGGTGCAAGGAAGGCGCAAACAAAATGAAAATTGAGCCATTGGAGCTTTAAATATGAGAGAAGAGGCAACAAATATTGTTGAGCTGCAGCAAAGAGGCTCCACTCTGTGATGTTGTTGAATATTGTGCAACACACAGCAAACAGCGATCAGAGCAACCTGGGGTCTCATTTATAAAACTTTGCGTAGAATCCTTAGTAAAACCGTACATAAGCTCAGCAAAAAAAAAAAAATCTACTTACGCCAAGTAAGTTTGGGACCTATAAAACATGGCGTACGCACAGCTGCACGCAATCTCCGCTTTATAAATCACACTTTACCTAGAAATGTGCTCAGGTGTTTCTGGATCACATCCCGCCCTCAACACGCCCACTTTCTGTCATAAATGGTCAATGCAAAGTGCCTTGTGGATCTCATGCATATTAAAAAGCCAGCTCGTTCACGAATAAGATGGCGACCGCAGATCAAGGAAGATCAAGGAAGCCCAACTTCACCTAAGCAGAAATTGAGGTACTTGTGGGTGAGGTGGAAAAACGAAAGGAAGTGCTTTTTGGAGGTCACAGCAGTGGAAATAAGAGAAAATCCACAGAGTGGCACAGCATTGCTGAAGCCGTCAATGCTGTGAGTTCTTCAGAGAGATCTGTGGCAGATATTAAAAAAAAAGGTCCGATCTGAAGGTGGAGGGAAAAAAAGATGGCTTGCCACCACCAGAGTGTGTCTGCCACTGGTGTACCCTCTGGCACCTCTGATCCCCCACAGCTCGCTGTTAGTATCTCAGCCATACTCAAACCGGCAACCGTGCACGGCATCGTGCCGGAAAAGGAGGGAGACACTGACCATGCAGAGGAGACTAAGCCTTTTATTAATACAGACCAAATGTGTCCGTCATTAACATTTTTGATGATTAAGATGTGCTTTTCAAAGGCGGTAAAAATACGCGCAAAATTGAGAAGGGTCTGGCAAAATTAGAAGCCGCAAACAGTTTCAGGTTTGATAAATCACACTGCACCTGGAACGCCCACTTATTTAGCCTACATGTTCTCCCAATATTTTGCGTCTTCTGACAGAAAGGCCCCTCGGCATGTTAATCAAGGGCAAAGGCGCAAAAACGACTTTGCACGTCTAGCTGCAGGTTTAACAGGTGCAGTTTTGCCTGCGCGCCGTTAGTAAATCACCTGCTGCTTGTTTTTGCAGCCACTAAGTGGTTTGCAGCTGTTTTAACAACCGCAAACCTTTGATAAATCAGGCCCTCAGCCTTCTTTAATGCATGCTCCTCCCATAGAGACTCTTTGTTTAACCCGGATGATGTCAGAGCAGATGTTGACAATTTTTTGTAGTTTATTTTTCTCCTTCACAGCCAAACTCTTGTACCAACAAACACCTGGAAAAGTTAAGACGCTTTCTATGAAGCAACAGTAAAAATTGCCAAAAAATCTTTGATTTACATTAAAAGAGTTCAGTTTCCTTAAAGGTGGTAGAGAGGATTATGTAGCAAATTTAGATGTCAAAATTACTTTAAAATCATTTCATCAACTTGTTGCAGTCTTGTACTTATGGTGTCCGAAAGAAAAAGTTATAATATTCATAAATCATAGACCTGGTGGGGCTTGAAATAAAGTAGCCAATAGATAACAAACCCGTTTCGTTATCTATTGGCTACTAGATTGTCAATCCTATTTCTGTACGTACTACGTAGTTTGCTTAGGCCTCAGTGCTACTTCACGCGGAAGCGCTGCAAAGCCGAGTGTAACCGAGACCGCTTCCATTCGGTGCCCTTGTTAACCTATATGATGTAGTTCACGCCAGACATGGAGCTGTTAAGTTATCATTTTGGCATCTGGTGTATTTTTTTAATTTCATATTCTAAAAGTAAGGACATCCAGACAGTATCATCTGAAAACTTGACCAAGAGCCTGTTTTTTTCCTGAGTGACCCGGTAAGTGACCTGTCCATGTACAGTATGAACAGCAGGGGGGACTGAACACACCCCTGAGGGAATCCCGTGTTACAGATATGACACTGGAGACATCTGACCATTTATAAACACTCACTGGATCCTTTTTGTTAAAAATTTAAAAAACAATGAAAGAAGCTGGTCAGGTAAATTATAAACAGTGGCAAGTCTTTCAATCAGGATGTGAGACTACATCTTATTAAAAATAGAAGAGAAGTCTGCAAACAAAAGTCAGTGTGTGAAAACTAGATAAAAGTTCAAGTGATGTTAGGTTTAAAATTTTGTGTTGAATTAAAAAAGCTCCTTCGCCCCTGGTAAAATTTTCAAACTGTTTCAAGTCATGAAAAGTTAATATTTTTGAAAGATTTAAACTTTCAAAGGAGTTTCTATCTTGAAGTATGACTAAGCTATAGAGCGCCAGAGTGGTCTGTGTTTTCTCTCATTTTGCACAGATCAAGTTAGGGAATGTAGATTAGTTTGACTCACTAAATTATTTTACTAAATTAATTAGAAAACAAAAAAGATGCCAAAAGTGGCAATTTCTGTTGAAGTGTTCCCTTCAGTTTCATCTGCATGGTGTGTCTAAGTATCAGTATGTAACAAATACACACTTATTTGTATTTTTCAGGTTCATCTTGATGGTCAAGTGGTTGTCCTTCAGTATACAAATGCCTCCTAGAGTGTCACTGTTCCCTGTTCAGTGTCAGTTAATGTGCATTTAAACAAGGACACATAAAACACGCAGGCAGCTCGCCAAAGTGCTACTATGAATAATCCTCACTTGTTCTTGACAGTGTAGTTATTAGCTGCAGGGATTTTTTAAAGAAATGCCTCTAGTGCCTTGAGAGTACTCACTAAAGCTCGATGAACACGACATCAACAAGGAGCCCATAAGAAGACTATCTCACATTAGACTATCTCTTTCAAATTATTAAAATCAGTGGGTTTCCATCCGACATTTTCACAAATTGTGAAGTGATGTGTAGTTTGTTTATCAAATCAGACTTTGTTTGTAAAGAACTTTTCATAAGCTTCAGTTTTTTAATTTAATTTCTTTGTTGTTAAATTGCTTTTCCCTCACAACACACTGTAATTACTGTCATTGTGAACATTTTAAAAATATTTAAGTGTATATAGAAGATCTTTGGAGGCAGAGACACCTGAGACCTAATAATTTTTTCTGTAAGAAGAAAAACATGAGAGCTGTCAATCATAAAAAAATAAAAAACAATATAAAGTGCAGCAACAAAGACACAAACCAAAAACACAAAGCAAGAAATGCTGCAACCAAATGAGTTGGCTAATCTAAGGAGTGTAAATACAGGAAGAGGTGATTACTGGATGAGTGACAGGTGAGTAGAGTGGCTCAGGGAAAATAGGTGTGGGGAGCTGCGTGATGGACAAACAATGTATTGTGTTATAGACTTATGATGTAGAATTCTGGTAAATATCCACTTCATCAGAATATTGTAACCTTTCCATATAATGTCAAGCAATTATTACTATTTCCTATTTCACAATAATGTAGTGAATAATTAGTAACTCTTACTTCCATCCATTCTCCTCCCATTATCTGGGGCCTTCTCACCAGCCACATCAGCTAGCCCCTTTAGGGGAATCCCGAGGCATTCCCGGGACAGCCGAGAGACATAGTCCCTCCTGTGCGTCCTGGGTCTTCGTTCTTTCAGTCACTACCCAAAGCTCGTGACCATAGATGAGGGTAGGAACGTAGATAGACTGGTAAATTGAGAGCTTTGCTTTTTGGCTCAGCTTCCTCTTCACCACGACAGACCGGTACAGCGCCCGCATCACTGCAGAAGCTGAGACAATCTGCCTGTCAAACTCATGCTCCAGTTTTTCCTCATTTGTGAACAAGACCCAGAGATACTTAAACTCATCCACACAAAGACAGAGGTGCTTTCTGACGGCTCCCTCCCTTTCAACCCTGCTTGTCTGCATTCCAGAATCTCTTCTCTTAACAACCTTTGAATCCTAAAATAGGGATCTGGTAACCTGGTCACTCAATGCAATTGATAGAAAATTTTCAACCAAGAGGCTCGCAAGGGAAGAGCCCTCTTGCCCTGATTTGACCCATGCAGTGGGTACGTCATGGATCCATGGGAGTTGTGAAAATGGTCTGTTGTCAATCAAGGACTTGGAAGATAATTACATATTTGGATTACTGATATCAGGATTTCTGTTGATTGGAGCTTGTGATTATCTGGCATGTTGACAAATTCTAAAACTATGAGTTTGTTTTACCTTGTCTGGCAATACTCAGACTAAAAGTTTCACAGAATGAACCTTGCCCAAGGACAATTGATGTTTATGTTGGTGCTGTGACATCTTGGTGGACTTCTGGGTTTTGATTTGTTCAAGGCAACACAGGCCAGCACTCTCTCACACAGCAAGCATTTCCCTCTGATGTCCTCCTGATGATATTGTGTGTATTTCCTGCTGAGGTGTTTTTTTTATGGGGTTCCATTTGTAAAGT
Organism: Pachypanchax playfairii; assembly: GCA_006937955.1. Classification (NCBI taxonomy): domain Eukaryota; kingdom Metazoa; phylum Chordata; class Actinopteri; order Cyprinodontiformes; family Aplocheilidae; genus Pachypanchax; species Pachypanchax playfairii. The sequence goes on from SSNP01000096.1 coordinate 762,849, forward strand.
TACACAATTCAAAATTAACAGCAATATTTTTGGTTATTTAGCTTATTTTTACCTTATAATATTTAATTTTCAAACTAAATAGCCTATTTAATTTTTAAAGTTAAATATTTAGGTCTACCTAAATATTTATTTCCTAAATTATATATTTAGCTCAAACCAAAAATTGAACTAATATGCAAATTCACTTGCTGATAAACAGAAGTGGACTAACAAAATAAAAGCTGGACCTTGTGAACTTCTATACCATGGTTCTAGTGCCAGCATCCAAACGTCCATGATATTGGACAATGGTGAGCTTTGTTTTTTTTTTACGGTGAATTAGGATTGATTGTAAGTGCTTTAACTACATTGATGCAGCTCATGAAAAACTCTTCTAGCAAGCTCACTTGATTGTGTGTAATCATGCTTTTGTTTACTGTGCAGCTAAATTAGCTGTGTCTGCAAAGTTTTTTTTTAAAGAGTGTTGCACCGACAATGTCGTTCACAGATGTTAGAGATGAAGGATGACCCTTTATTTGTCCAGTGAGACGGACACCAAGCTCAGACAACAAGAGCTGATGCAAAACAAGAGTTCTTAGGCTGTTTTAACGACCCGGCTCATGAGGTGGCAAACCGGAACAAGTAATTGTTGTCAGTCCAAAAGGTGTGAATATGTGTAAGTGTTTTCTCATTCAATAAAAGTGTGCAGAGCTAGAAAAAATGTGACACGAATCCTCCCAAGTTATACTTCTACACGCAGAATCAAACTCCGAGTAAAAGTTAAAACAAGTTTATTTACAGAGAGGAGAGTTCTGGGAAAAGCTACAACGCAGGAAGGAAACCGGTATCTGCAGGAGAGGCTATGCTGATGAGGTCTGAAAATGATTGTTGAACTTTGTGCAGGGTAGTGGAGCTGGAGGAGGGTGTTAGATCCAAGGGAGAGCAAGCTGTGCTGGGAGATGGTTCCAGGTGAGTGGTGCTGAGTGATCCGGGTGGGGATGATGAAGGCAGTTCTTGTGACACAGGAACTCAGAGTTCGGAGGAGATGGTGAGCAGGAGCAGCTGAGGTGATCCTGCAGCCCAAGAAGTTGATGTACCACAGACAGAGCACTAGACAAAAAACTGTTTTAATTAAAATTGAAGGAAAAACTCTGAATAAGTCTTGATGTTACCAATGAGGTTAACAACAAAGCGTCGAATGAGCGTCTGCCAGCTCCTGCATCCCACGGGGCTTAAATAGCTCAGTGTCATCCAGCCAGCCTGTTCATGCTCTGCAGTGAAGATCTTCTCCTAAAAATAAGGACTCACTCAGCTCAGAAAATAGACAGTCACTCACAGAATCTTACAGTGGGATACTTGGGTGAAAAACAAAATTGAGGCAGTTGTCTGCATGCTCACTATAAAAGTTCACGAGGTCCAGCTTTTATTTTTGTAGTCCACTTCCGCTTATCAGCAATTGAATTTGCATATTAGTTAAATATTTAGGTTGGAGCTAAATATATAATTTCAAAAATAAATATTTAGGTCAGATAATATAAAAGTTTCAAAATTAAATAATTAGTTTGAAAATAAATATTTAGTTATGAAAATAAATATTTATTTTGTGACATAAACATTTAACTTCATTTAAATATTTAGCTTGCTAACTAAATATTTAGTTGGTAAATGTAACAATTATAAATAAATGAGCAACAAGGTAAAAATAAGCTAAAAAATGAAAATTATTGCTGTTAATTTTTGACTGTGTAACTTTACAAATGGCACCCTACAGTATTTTTGTAAAGAAAAAATCTTTTCACCCAGTGCGTGCATCTTTTCCAAGTGAAATTCCTTGTATTATGCAGGGTAACAAATTACAAACCATACCTATATGCAGGGGTTCACATAATATTTTTGGCCTGGTTCTCAGAAGAGAACCTAGGGTTGTTGCTTGGTCCTCACATTTTTAAATGTGTCTCGCTGTGTCTCTTCCAAGCTCCTCTGCTTTGTTTTTGGTTTCATCAAGCTTCAAATTCAGTCTGTTTACTTTACCTGGCTCTATATTTGTTTCAATAAAAATCCTTTAATTGTTGAAAAAATCAAGAGAAACCAGTAAAATATAAAAATACTGGTAAAAAAAAAAACCTTCAGAGTTCAGGCTGGATTGTTTACTGGTTTGATTGTTCACTTTAATCTACATTTAACAGTTTGGTGTTGAAATTTATTAGTCAGCTGTTGGGGCTTCTGTCATTTACTGTAACTGTTTTTTGTTTTGAAATGATGAGGATGTTTGTAATGTGATGCAGTCAGATAAAAAGATACAGTGGACAGTTATGGGGCATTGACTGCATATTCCATAGTTCTTTGCGCGCATTCAAAATGGCGCGGATCACAGACAAATACGCTGATACTGTTGATTAAAACAGGTGGTTTTCTGTATTTTATAGCACAAAAAGGTAGTTATACACGTCTGTGCCACGATGGCCTATTTGTCTTATTCAGTGAATTTTTTCAGTTTTGACGCGATGCGGAATCCTGCAGTCAGCTGCACTGATCTGACTGACTGAAAATCCGTCACACTGGCAAACTGATACACAGAGACAGAGAGAGACGCAGCATCAGCTGATCAGCTGGAACTTTGGCGCTCTGGCTGAGAAACATATCAGTCAAACAAAAGAAGTCAACGGGATTCTTCATTTATTTGACAATGAACCCCGCCTCTGATTAACCTAAAAATTCACGCAGCTCAGCCAAACCAATGTTGAGTACGCAAACGCGTGTTGCAACTTTTCATCTGGTGCGCATTTTATATTTTGACAGTGTGTGCGGACCTGCGGACCACTTATGTGCACCCCTGCCTATATGTACCGTATACCATATATAGTACCATATATGACCACACAGCAAGGGGGCGATGTTTCCCAACTACACTGACACCAATAGTCTACAGCAAGTGGATGTTTTGGTTTTAAAGTTAAAGAGGCCATTTCATACAAATTTCAGGACTTTGTGGTTATTTCTTAAGTATTAACCAGTAATATGAAACATTTTATATCTAAAAAACATCAGGAAACACTTATTAACAGACCTTTCAATCTGTCTGCATTAAAATTTGGGTGGTTCCGGCTCCTTCTGTCAGGCTGCTTCAGCTGCTTCGTCAGCAGCTCGTTCATATTCATTATTCGAATTTGCTGGACTTAGATTGGTTAACAAACTAGCCTATGAGAGCATGGTATACTGTTTCCTGCCCCTCTGCACATGGCAACGTCAGACATCGTGTCTTCCTGTTTGCTACATCTTATTCTACAGCTTTTTAGTGAGCAGCATGCTAGGCGTGGTTTCAACTGTGGGAGCTGCCGAAAACTAACAAACAAAGGAGTTGTGACAAAACAGATACAGACCGTTCAGACTCGGGAGAACTCGGGTGTTATCGCCACCTGCGTAGTTTGAAAGATTAAAACTGAAACAGAAGTTGTTGACTTTTTTTCACACCCACTATGAACACCTGTGGAGCTAAAATATTCAACAGAAACCTAAAAAAAACATTCTTAATGGAAGAGCCTCTTTAAAACAATCATGTCCAAGTGAAAAAGATCACACATAACAAATATAACTTATATTAAAGTGACGTGGAGACATGTAGGGGAACACGTATTATGAAAGTTTGCCTCTTCAATACGTGTTATTCGGGGCACCACCTTCTTTCGAAGGAATTAAATATTAGAATATTTAATCAAATTATTTCAGTCTCATAATATGAAGTCGTATGTCCGTCCAGATAATGACTCAAATCACACATAAAAACTCACTGAATCGGCCAATTAAAATTAAGGTGAATATTTATTGAACAACAAGGAAGACAGACCAATAAACAGACGAACAAATAAACAGTTAAACACGGAATGGAATTAACGATGCTCTGAACAGGAAATTACGTCAGATTTAGTATGTTTCTAGAATAAGTGGACTTTCTAACGTTCAAGAATCTTAAACAGTAGTAAGAGTGGGTGAGGAAACGGAAAATGCTCTTTTAACACGGAAGATAATTTTGAATTTAAGAAAAATTGTAATTTTGGAGTGAGAGAAAGGGGAAAAAAAGGATGGAGGCACAGATTTCACTTCCGGGCCACTGAGACACCGACACAGCTGTTTTCAATCCTTTGTCATGGATTAAATGAAATCGATCTCTTACTTCTTTGCAGCACGGCGGAGAATTTCGCTCCTTTTAGTTCCAGAGAGGTTCGTCGACTCGAAGAGGCTTTTCCTATCCGAGTGTCAAAACTTTGCCTGGGTTGATACACGGCTGCTTTGCAAGCAGGGTAGAGATCGGTCGCTGGAAGGTACTCGTCACGTGTCGAAGGCCCACGGAAGGAATTCTGGAATCTGTAGTTTCTTCCTCCAGCTGGCGACGTGAAGTTTGGATCTTGTGGAATTAAACTATTCAAACAAAATACTTTGCGTGTTTGGACGTGCGTCGAATTTAAAGAAAAATGAACTTTGAGGGTAAAGAAAATCGCGCGTTAAAACGAAAGCTTAAGTGTCAAATAAACGAGGAGTTTGTCAAAACGAAATCAAGAAAAAGGTTTAAAACTCGCAAAACGAGGTAAAAATGATAAAAATGAAATGTGAGTAAAAAGTCTAAAAGGAAGTATAAAAAGAAGAAAAAGTATAAGAGTAATATAAAAAAAGGAGAAAAAAGTGTAGTAGAGCCCTTGCGCGGGCTTAATTATAGACTCTTCTCCCCGCCTCTAGGCGTGGCTATCATGGGCTCTTAGCCAATGAAAAATCCGTTTTGGGGAATTTGAATTTTAGGACGGCCCTTGGGTGTGTGTTGGTCACAGATTCCCTTTTATTACATCAAATTAAAAAAAAACGCTTGCTCATCCACTCTTTGTAAGACCATCATTGCCATCAATTTAATCTTTTAACAAGAATTAATGAACAGTGTTTCCTTATTCTGATGACATATTACTTTTTACGCATATCAGTATTTGTTCCTGAGTAGTAAAGAAGGGATTTGCAGGTTAATTCAATATATCCTAAGATCTGTAACATGTTTAATCAAAGCATTATTTTAAATCAGTTTAGATTACATTGCTCTTTATAGCGACTTACTGAAGAGTTTCAAGTTTATTTATTTATAAAGCGCCAGTTCATGACAAAGTCATTTCAAGGCACTTCATAGAAAAATCAACCAATTAATAATAAAACATTTTCTATCTAAGGAACCAGCCGATTGGGCTGAATTGAAGAGAGTGATTTAAACACATTTCGTTTTATGCACTGAACAATGTATCACTAGTTCATGTAGAAATACTCTTGTCAAAAGAAGAATGTTCCTTAGACATCTCCTGGAGAGGGCTTTTGATTAGCAGTCATTGATCAGATCAACAGTTGAATAATTCTGAAATTCACATACTTATTATCAGAGTTTCACTGAATATAGTTTTCAGATATACATCAAATCATTTTATCACTGTAGTTAAACTGGGTGAACATTCCTTCAGAGCACAGATGTGGGTTTGAAACCTGTAAAGAAAGAAGGAGTGATTGAATTAGCTGTGATCACATTAAATAGTTCATATGTGTATTGAAGCAGTCTGGGAACATCTGTGGTTAGGGGGGTGCTTTTTTGGGTGAGACTCGGAGCCATTCTGTCTGACATTTGAAGCAACCCAGGATGCTTTATACAAACACAAAAGGGAGGTTTCTAAACACATTCGCATTTGCTGTAAATTATCTCGGCAGGGTATGTGGCTTCAAAAGACTTTTTCCAGACCAGGTTCTGCTGAAAACTGTTTTCACAGTGGGGGGGGTTGCCAGACTCGAGTGAACCGTCGTAAGTGTCGAGAATTACATAATCCATTCACAGAGAGAGGAAATCCTGGGTCATTTATGATTCTCAGGAATGTGAAGTGAAGAGAGAAAGTCACTGATACACACACGCTTCTTCAGTTTACTTAATCAGAAATGAGGCTGTTGATTATGGAATTAAATTTCAGTCAAAAAGGTTAAGCGTGATTTTCTGCAGCGCGCACG
>SSNP01000096.1:775939-827469 GCA_006937955.1 Pachypanchax playfairii
GTTGAGATCTGGAGACTGGCTAGGCCACTCCAGGACCTTGAAATGCTTCTTACAAAGCCACTCCTTCGTTGCCCGGGCGGTGTGTTTGGGATCATTGTCATGCTGAAAGACCCAGCCACGTCTCATTTTCAATGCCCTTGCTGATGGAAGGAGGTTTTCACTCAAAATCTTACGATACATGGCCCCATTCATTCTTTCCTTTACACGGATCAGTCGTCCTGGTCCCCTTGCAGAAAAACAGCCCCAAAGCATGATGTTTCCACCCCCATGCTTTACAGTAGGTATGGTGTTCTTTGGATCCAACTCAGCATTCTTTCCCCTCCAAACACGACAAGTTGAGTTTCTACCAAAAAGTTCTATTTTGGTTTCATCTGACCATATGATGTTCTCCCAATCCTCTTCTGGATCATCCAAATGCTCTCTAGCAAACCGCAGACGGGCCTGGACGTGTCCTGGCTTCAGCAGGGGGACACGTCTGGCACTGCAGGATTTGAGTCCCTGGCGGCGTAGTGTGTTACTGATGGTAGCCTTTGTTACTTTGGTCCCAGCTCTCTGCAGGTCATTCACTAGGTCCCTCCGTGTGGTTCTGGGATTTTTGCTCACCGTTCTTGTGATCATTTTGACCCCACGGGGTGAGATCTTGCGTGGAGCCCCAGATCGAGGGAGATTATCAGTGGTCTTGTATGTCTTCCATTTTCTAATAATTGCTCCCACAGTTGATTTCTTCACACCAAGCTGCTTACCTATTGCAGATTCAGTCTTCCCAGCCTGGTGAAGGTCTACAATTTTGTTTCTGGTGTCCTTTGACAGCTCTTTGGTCTTGGCCATAGTGGAGTTTGGAGCGTGACTGTTTGAGGTTGTGGACAGGTGTCTTTTATACTGATAACGAGTTCACACAGGTGCCATTAATACAGGTAACGAGTGGAGGACCGAGGAGCCTCTTAAAGAAGTTACAGGTCTGTGAAAGCCAGAAATCTTACTTGTTTGTAGGTGACCAAATACTTATTTATCACCATAATTTGCAAATAAATTCTTTAAAAATCAGACAATGTGATTTTCTGGATTTTTTTCCTCATTTTGTCTCTCATAGTTGAGGTATACCTATGATGAAAATTACAGGCCTCTCTGATCTTTTTAAGTGGGAGAACTTACACAATTGGTGGCTGACTAAATACTTTTTTGCCCCACTGTAGATGATCCAGTGTGTGTGACAGGTTTGGAATGCAATGTTACTCGGGCAGATACATTAATTTTCCAAACACTTAATGCAGACGGTGTGCCAAATAATCCATGCTCACGATTGTTTCATTCTGAGGAACAGTGTTATATTTACGAGGTTGAGAGATGGTGAATATGGAGATGGCTGAATCTTGGGTTAGTGTGTTACAATATTCGTGCTGTAAATATCATTCCACACATTTATGGATCTAATAGCAGCTCCTGATCTATTCCTAAGGTGGTGCAGACCCCCTTTACCCCCCCCCCACCTAACACCTGTGCTCAATCCGACTACTGAGGGGGAACATCGATATCTGGCCCACATAAACACTAGAAACATTTTTGAGCGCACCACATCCTGAAAAGCAGGTGTCAATGTTGTCGGTGTTTGGACTGCACTGGAGGGAAACGTTACGCACCAGCGAAGGCTGCCCTGCTCTGTTGTTTGCTGTATGTAACAAACCATCTCCGAGTGGAGCCTGAAGATGTCTTTGCTGCAGCTAAACAATATAACTGCCTCTTTTGCTCATATTTGAAGCTCCAATGGCTCGAATTTCATTTTATGTTTGCGCTTTTCTTGCGCCTGCAAGAGAATTGCGTAGTCAAACTCCTCATTTGAATATTGCTTTTTGCGCTGGTTAACAACAGTCTTAATAGATCACCAGCAAATTAGGAACATGCCCTTGGCACAAAATATTTGCGGCACACGTAATTTTGTGCTCTTTACTTGGAATTTTGATAAATCAGGCCCTATGTGTGCTGTTACCATGCACAGCGGGGCAGGAAACAGTATGCTTTTCTCTCGTAGGCTAGTTTGTTAGCCACTCTGAGTCCAGCAAATTAGCATAATGAATATTAATGAGTTGAAGCTGAAACCAGGCAAATCTTCATGCTGACAGATTGAAAGGTCTGTAAATCAGTGTTGCTTAATATTTCTCTTTTCATCTCAATCTTGTTTTTTTTAATCTCCTTTCAGGGCAAAATGTTAAGTGATTCAAAAAAAACAAGTTGGTCAGACTTAGAAAATGATTTCCTACCAAGCCCTTTAGGGCTTATGTAGAGTTCTTATTGCTACAGATGATCTGAGCAGCAGTGTTCTTTTAGTTTTATCAAACAGTGATGTTAAAAATGTAGCAACAAATGAAAAATGATGACATGTCATGACTACTTAATTGAACTCAGGATCTGATCTTTAAATATATAATTTCAACTAAATGGGTCACGTATAGATATTTGAACATTTCACATGGGTTAAGGTTTTGTTTTTGTTTTTTGGCTAGTTCTCAGACTTGATCATTTTAATTATCTGATGCTGTCAATATCAAAGCAAAATGATGAAACTATAAGGTTGCGATCTGAAATTTCAAGGCTGTTTTTGTCATATAAAAAACATGTTCATTTCAACTTCCATTAAATTTGTGAGAGCAACTCTGCTTCAGTGTGCAATCAAGGATCTGCTGTTATCTCTGTTTTTTAAAGCCCTTAAAAACATGTGAGGCAAAAAAAACAACTCCTGGAGTGTTTACTGTGAAAATCAAATACAAACTGATATTTGACAGACACACAGAAACCCAAACAGTAATAAAATAAAATTGCTTCTGCTCTCCTGTTTGATGGAATAGATGAAAACCACAGAGAAGTTTTGAGATGCAGAAAAAGAAACAGTGCTCGAGAAGTCAGCAACAGTTGTTAGCCAACGACTCTGCTGCTGTACGGAAACGACACAGGCAGATACCAAACTACAAGCCTCAGGCCCCCCACTCTGCCAGCAGCTTTGATCAGTCTTTCAAGCTCCTGAAATTTGCAGATGACACCACCCTTATCAGACTCATCGCACCCACAGGTGGAAGGTTTACCGTCTGTTGTCCTGGTGTGAGTTGAACAACCTGGAGCTCAGTGCAGTCAAGACAGTACTGTAGAGATGGTTGAGGACTTCAGGAAGAACTCATCCCTCCCAGCCCCATTACCTTCAGAGAGTGCCCAGTGGACACCGCAAAGTGTGTCTGCTTTCTGGGCATCACTCAGGATCTTACGTGGGAGATGAACATTAGCTCTCTCACCAAAAAACATAAAAACTTTCTCCTCTCTGCTACTGGAATATTGAATAAGGCACAGTAAAACTAACTATGGGCCTGATTTATCAACATTCCAAATAAAGAGCACAAAATGGGGGCGTGGGGCGGCTGTTGATGGATCGATCCCGGCTTCCACTGCCACATGTCGAAGTGTCCTTGGGCAAGACACTGAACCCCATGTTGCCCCCTGATCTGCGAATCAAGTTGTGTGAGTGTTAGCCCCTCCCTTCTCACCCCGGTTTACATATCGGGTTGCGTGAATGGGTAAATGCAAAACGTTGTAGTGTGAAAGCACTTTGAGTGCTCTGAATGACTAGAAAAGCGCTATACAAATACAGGACATTTACACAGGACATTTACAAAATTACGTGTGCTGCAAATGTTTTGTGCCAAGGGCATGTTCCCAATTTGCAGGTGATCTACTAAGACTGATTGCGCATTTGTTAACCAGCGCAAAAAACAATATTCAAATGAGGAGTTTGACTGCGCTATTCTCTTGCAGGTGCGAGAAAAGCGCAAACAGAAAATGAAATTCGAGCCATTGGAGCTTCAAATATGAGCAAAAGAGGCAGTTATATTGTTTAGCTGCAGCAAAGACATCTTCAGGCTCCACTCGGAGATGTTTTGTTACATACAGCAAACAACAGTGCAGGGCAGCCTTGGCTGGTGCATAAAGTTTCCCTCCAGTGCAGTCCAAACACTGACAACACCAACACCTGCTTTTCAGGATGTGGTGCTTATGTGGGCCAGATATCGATGTTCCCCCTCAGTAGTCGGATTGAGCACAGGTGTTAGGAAGGAGAGGTAAAGGGGATCTGCACCACCTTAGGAAAAGATCAGGAGCTACTATTAGATCCATAAATGTGTGGAATGATATTTACAGCACGAATAACATCACACACTAACCCAAGAGCCGTCTCTTCACCATCTCTCAACTTCGTGAATATAACACTGTTCCTCAGAATGAAACAATCGTGAGCCTGGATTATGTGGCACAACGTTTGCATCACAAGTGTTTGGAAATTTAATGTATCTGCCCGTGTAACATTGCATTCCAAACCTGTGACACACACTGGACCATCTACCCTGGGAGACGCAGCACTAGCTGGAATGATCCACACGTCTGTCTGTGTCTTCACGCAACAATTGCTGGATCCATTTTTGCACCGAGTTAAGACATGCTTTTCAAAGGCAGTAAAAATACACACAAAATTAGAAGCCGCAAACATTTCCAGGTTTGATAAATCACACTGTGCCTGGAACGCCTACTTATTTACATGTTCTCCTCCCGATATTTTGCATCTTCTGACAGAAACGCCCATGTTGCATATTCATCAAGGGGAAAAGCGCTAAAATGACTTTGCGCATCTTGCTGCTTGTTTAACAGGCGCAGTTTTGCCTGCGCGCCGTTAGTAAATCACCTGCTGTTTGTTTTTGTGGCCGCTGAGCAGTTTGCACCTGCTTTAACAACCGCAAACCTTTGATAAATCAGGCCCTATATGTGTTATATACAATCACATGCCAACTCCTTCCCCTAAACTTCACTGTCTCACTGTCGCCTTTGCATATAGTATCCTGAGAAATACACTGACTTTTGCATTGCTGCACAGATGGTTTGGTTATGTAAATGTTATTGATTTCCTAAGTGTACATTATTATTTGCTTTTTTTTCTGCGCAGCTTCACCCAAGACAAATTCCTTGTATTGTGCAAATGATACAGTCAGGGTTCTTAAGTTTTCTAAAATTATGAATCACCCACAAACTGCTAATAGTAGAAGTTTTCAGTTCAGGTTTTGTGCAAATAAAGAAAGGCAAGTTTCATTGCAACAGCCAAAATTTAGCTTGCTTTATTACATTGTGATTAATGTAGGTTGTATTTAATGTTTAGTCTTAATGATTTTAAATATAGTCTCAGCTCACATTTTACAAATGATCTCTCAGATTATGCAGCGCAGACAGAGCAGCAGATGAGCCGATCTACATTTGAGAGAGCTTGAAAAATCGAGTCTGAAAATCACTAATGAGCTGCAGATGTTATTGTGCGTGTATGTGTAAACTAAGGTCACAGTGCATTGTGGTTCATTTTGACTGATGTGGTATACAACGTCACTCCATGTGATGAGTTTCTTTGGCACTTTGTAATCTATTCAAAAATACAATAAGACTTTCCTCCAATGATGAATGAATGAATGTTTTAAAACATTGCACTTGAAAATCCATTAAATTCATTGCAGTTATTTGAATTTTCAAACCTGTTTCAGCAGACTTCAAACTGATTTGATTAAAGTTTATTTTGATTAACTTGTTGACAAAAATATTTAAAGAGGCCATTCCATTAAAATAGGTTTTTCTGAGTTTTCTGTTGAATATTTTAGCTCCACAGGTGTTCTTACCTTCATAGTGGGTGTGAAAACAGGTCAACAACTTCTCTTTCAGTTTTGATCTCTCAAACTACGCAGGTGGCGATAACACCCAAGTTCTCCTGAGTTCGAACGGTTTGTATTTGTTTTGTCACAACTCCTTTGCTCATTAGTATTCATTGGCTCCTGCAGTTGAAATAACCACAAAGTCCTGAACTTTGTGTGAAATTACCTCTTTAAAGAAATTATTGTCCTTTTACAGCTTCCAACTTTAGATTTTTTATTCATTTTTATTTATAAAGCACCAGTTTAAAACAAAAGTCATTTCAAGACACTTTACAGAAAAATCAAGTCAATTTATAAAAAAATAAAACATTTGCCATTGAAGGAACTTCTCTTGACTCTAGTTAAATTAAAGTTTGCTAGTAAGCCTAAATACACAAACAGTCACAGTAAACAATGAGACAGTTGCTAAATCCTAATGACTTTTGTTTGTTATAATTATAAAAAGATGATGCAAATAACATTAAACACTAATATTATATATTGATGAACTTTAATATGTTGCAAAACTAAGCTGAATGATTATTGAGGCCATTTTACACAAATTTCATGATTTTGTGGTTATTTCTGAAGTATTTACCTGTAATATGAAACATTTTATATCTAAAACACGTTAGGAAACACTGATTAATAGACCTTTTCGAACTTGGGTGTTATCAACACCTGTGTAGTTTGAGAGATAAAAACTGAAAGAGAAGTTGTTGTGGTGTTTTCACAACCATAATGAAGGTTCAAGAACACCTGTGGAGCAAAAAAACCTCAGAAAAATTGTTTTAATGGAATGGCCTCTTTAAACATGTTAATGTAAAATTGCTCATAGTTCACCTGTTGATAAATTTCTAGTAAATATTTCAGAAACCTACATGCATAGATTTGGTCTGTTGAAGGAATCAGAATTATCCATAGAAACTGGGTTTCCCTCTGTACATGCACAGGGAGAACATGCCAACTCCACGCAGAAAGAATCCAACTGGTTTTGAACCCAGGAAAATCATCAGCAAAATCATGCAGCCCTGGAATAAATGCAACAAAAAACAAATTTACTGTATTTGCCATAGTGCATTTTTTGTATGCATTATAATCATGTAGTTTTGCTTTAAATTTTTACAGATTAGTTGGCTTGCTGTACTTCCTACCTTAGCTTTAGTTTGATTGGACGGGTGTCTTTTCCAATCTAATGCATACCATGAGGTGGACATTTTGGTCCTGCTGGTTCTGTGACACATCTAATAAATCTTTGGCTCTCCCTCAAGATCATGTATTCCATCACGATGCCAAAACAGGTGTATTTGACAATCCATTCACCCCTCCTCCTGTCCACTGACAAGTCGTCCTCTATAGACAATGTCCTTGCCTGCCTGTGTCACTCTATACAGAGACCGATATGATCTGACTGACAATAGCAATCTGTTAGCCAGGTGCCAACCTATAATCCTGCTTTGCAGGAGTTCTTCCAGTACTGAAAGACAAGATAAACTAACATATGGAGAGACAGAATGATACAATCCATGATACATTATCTCCTGCTGCCTGCAGATATCAAGTTTAGTTCAGCATTTTTATTTTTACCTGAACAGATAATCAAGTTTTAAAATGTTTATGGTTTGTGGTGCATAAAATACCACTATGTTTTTGTCTTTAGGTTTGAGATAGTCCAATCATAGGAAAAAGACAGACACCCATTCTGTTAGAGAATCTTATTAAGACATGATAGAAATAGTTGGATCCTTACCAGTTTCTGAAATTATTTAAATAAACCCTCTACTGAATAAATAAAACACATGACAGATTTAAGCGTATCTTCATTTATTAAACTAAAACAAAGCATTTCACGACCTTTCATTTTCTTTTTCAGTCATTCTGTTGTAGTGTTGCTGCTGTTGATCATTGACCTTATGTATGATCTAGTTTCAGCTGAGCTTTTGCTGGTCAACAGATGAACTCACATCTGACTTTAGAAGACTTCGATAAAGACACCATTTCAGTGTTGAATCAATTACTGCAAAGTGTTCAGGTCCAGTGGCTGCAAAATTAGCACAATAATTAGCCACCACCGTGCTGACAGTCAGTATTATGCATGTATTGTGCTGATATTCATTGTTTGACTAAACATACAGCTGTGAATTATGAGTAAACATTTCTACTACATCTTCACGTTTCACATCTGTCAAAAGGAAATTGTTTCCAAAGTCCTGTGGTTCATTCAGATGTATCTCTGCAAACTTCAAATCTTCTTTTCAGAGAGAAGAGGCATTCTTTTAACTGTTCAGAAGAACACTTGTTTCCTATTTTTTAAGTGTGCTCTCTTGAACTTTAACCTACTACCTACTTAATTTAACCTAATGACTGAGACCTGTAGAGTCACAGTTGGAATTCTTGTGTTTGCAGTTTCTCTAGACACTGCACTGTCTGACTGAGGTAAATTTGCAGAGAAATCCACTCATGGTAAAATTGGAAGTAGTCTAAAACATTTTTCACTTGTGAACTTACATGATCTCACTTCAAAACCCTTTCCCAATGTTCTGAGGCCAATTCTGGGCAGTAACAACTGCTCACTAAATACAGTACATTGTTTTTACTCATTTTCATTATGTTTACACACACCTGTATGCTCCTTCACAGCAAACGTCGTTTTCTAGAGGTATTCATACTTGCTGATGAGCAATTGATCATCAGATGCACCTGCTGAACTAAGCAGATGATCAGCAAATCAAATCCTATAGAAGCAGTGGAGGGGGACTTTGTTTTCTCATAACAGTTTTTCAATTTTTGCTTCATTTTTGTTTAGTAAATAATGACAAGTTGGACTCTGTTGAGTGTTTTTGTAGACTCGCAGTTATATATTTAAATCATTTTAGGAAGTGGTAATAAGCAGATTGTGTTTATTATGTCCTGATATATAAAACTCCTGGACTGAAAGATGGGGCGCTTTCTAGTTCCCATGAATGTATAGCTATATTAACTGTTTAGTGACAATGCACTGTATGTCAAAAAAGCATAATTCTTATAAACAACCAAGAAGTCTTTGTGCAAAATTTTAGATCATTTTATATATCAACAGAGATTCTACTGCCAAAATTTTGAAATGTTTTTGATCATTTAGTCTTTTTAAGTGTATTTTCATATTTTGCTCTATTCCTATCAGCAGTAATTGCTAATAATTAATGTCTGTTGGTTTTGTCCTTTGGTATTTGCTCTGCTGTTGTGTATTTGCCCATTGTTTATTCATCAAATGTTTCACCTCAGTTTTTTACAGTATCAGCACCAACAAAACATATTAGACATTAAGCGATGACAGAGACTTTTGTAGATCTCTTGTGTTGCTGGTACATATGATTTGATATTTAAGAGAAAATATGTAGAATTTACCATAATACACTTTTCCAATAAAACAAAACCACACAGTAAAGTCATATCTGAACCACATGTCATTATTAAACAACAAGACTGGATTAATCTGAGAGACTTCAGTCTGTTTTACTAATGTAGACTCAAAATTTATTACAGACAATATTTTACAAGCTAACAGCAGCATGTGCACTCATGTGTTTTATGTACAAAATGAGGTGATGTGATTAAGCCACAAACCACCTTCTACAAAACTGACCAATTTCTAATATCAAACACATAGAAGACAGACTTTTGTGTTCTGTTTTGCAGAAGTATATATTTCATATGTGGATTCTCTGATAAATTGGACCCATGAAGGAGCTCAAAACTTTTATAAATCAAATGTACACACAATGCATCAATGAAATGTGTTATTTGTCCACATTTTTACACTTTTCCACCCATGATTTGATCTTCTCCATTTGCCTTTTTTCAGCTAAAACAAACCATGCAGAAAATGATTCACACTAAGCTTGAAAGGCTGTTCAGCATATTGGCACTCAATTCAGTCAGACGGACAGTGATTGCACACTTTTTCCAAAGAAATGAGTTGATTCACATCAGATCAGATTTGGTCTTTGTAACATAAGTGTTCTCAGGCATGATTTTTTTCCCCCTCTGAGTTTCTGCAATTTGTTTCCAAGGGCATAAAAACCATTGACCCATTATGTCAGCAACAGATTCAGCAAATCTGTTTTTTTTTTACACAGCAACAGTCAACATGTAATCCACAACTATTGCTTTTGATTTCTGGGCTGTGCTTCTCTGTTTATTGTTCCACTTGGGCGAATGCCTAAACTAAAATGACCTCTTGAAAGAAGAAGTTTGATCTTTAGGTCCTCGGTTCCTATGAAAGTTGGAGACCTCTGAGCTGCAATTCTGTTGATGTAAAAACAAAGGCCAACCCAAGGAGCATCATTGAAGGGTGGAAGCAGGTGAGTTCAGCTGGTGAGCTTCTGGGAATGGCATTTGAAGCATGGGACTCATCCAGATGGTGATTCTGATGGGGGTAAAAGTAAAACAAAACAATGTAGGGGTTGTAAACTGGAAAATAATACCTTTTAGAAATATAAAATAGACTCAAATCCACTATTGTTTGGTCCTGTGGGAACCACAGATATTCAATTTAAAGAATAAAACTTACCGGACAAAAAGCAGTGCCTGCTGTTTGATTTGAAACCAGATTTTGGACCTTGAGGGACAAATAGAGAAAAAGAAGGCAAAAACATTAAATTTAATTTCTTTCTTTATTGGGTTTACCAACAGCCAGATTGAGGGTGATGAAAAAGGAATGAAATAAACAGCAGACTGTATTTCTTCTAAAATATCCAGAGGACTCATCCTTAGTTTTCCACCTCAAAGGGATATTGAGTCATTTTAAAGAATGTTTCTGTTAAAAAAATTGAAATAATCAGTACCTTAACCATTTAATGTTTAATGGGAATAAAAGCTGAAATTGTATCTGAGAATTTTAACAAAATATAGCATTAATGCTGCAAAAAATATTTTTTGCTTTAGCAATCTTTAATCACACTTTTCAAAAATGAATTGATATTTCACAATTTTTCCCTGGACTACAGGGTACACCCCCAGCGACAAGAATTTGTACCCTTCTTTTCGCTGGGGGTGTACCCTGTAGTCCAGGTCCATTTTTGTACTTTATGAAGTTTTTCCACTAAAACAGTAAAATTATGCCACATTTTGAAGTTTTAAACCAACATTCTGAAACATAATATTGAAAATGATGGATGAAACTTAATAAAATTGAGATTAACCAGCCTTGGCCAGGGTTGCAGGTCAATTTTCACCCTCAGAGGGACATTTCTGACCTTTTAAAGACCAATATTGTACTTTTGCGGGAACAATTTACCTATAGGTACAAAAATGTACTTGTCTCGTACCTCTATTTCTGAGAGTGCACTGCCATCTCAGGAATGTGGATATGGGTGGGGGCATGGGTTGGCTCTGCTTAGCAAATGGCATGATTGAGTTCCTTCGTAATCAACACATAGGTAGTAAACATGAACAGTGCACTTTGGGGTCTCTGAGAACTCCACCAGCACGAAACACTGCAAAACATGGGCTTGCAGCAACAGCTATTGTGTACTGCTATACGCACCTTCACAGTATTTTTTGTTTCCATCACTCAGTGCACTCCTTTTCACTATTACCTCTATTAAATAATGGGAAGGCACAAAGATGTGAATTATAGTGAACATGCAAACAGTTGCCTCAGTTTTGTTTTCTCCAAACAAGTATAACCCTCATGTGAAGATTAATGACACACTTTCAGCACTCTTTTATTGTAAGAGACAACATTTACATATGTACATATTAATAGCTTTTGGGCCGACAATAATTTGTTCCGGTTTGCCACCACCTGAACCAGCTCCCAAAACACCGCGAGAAAAGACTGGTTGAACTCTTGTTGTTGCGCCAGCTCTTGTTGTCTGAGCCCGGTGTCTTTCTCCCTGGTGAGCCACATGACCAAATGACCCATGTTAGCCCCGAACACAGCGGTGTAGAATTCGTTGTCTCCCGTGCATGTTCTAAGACCATCCCCAAGTCTGCAGTCTTTTATCTGGACAAAAAAAAAGAGTCATCTGTCATCTCCAACATCTGTGAAAACAATGTTGTCAGTGCAAGACTCTCTTGAAAGGCAAAAAAAGAAAAACTTAGCTGACAGAGCTAGCCTATTTGCACACTAAACAACAGCACAATTACACATGCTCAAGTGAGCTTGAAAATTTTTTATGAGCTTCATCAGTGTACTTAAAGCACTTAAAATAACTCACAGTTGTCAGACATCATGGATGTTTGGATGCTGGTCCTAGAGCCGCTGTGTCCACTCCATACTCTCTTGTTGGTCTTTCTCCATAAATAACTTTGATTTCATCATACCACTTCCATGTTTGCATTCTGCTACTCTGGCCATTGTGTTTCTTAACGGCCAAGTTTGAATTTAGGTTTATCGCTGACATGTAGTAACAAGTAATAACGTGCAATTGTTACCGGCAGTTATTTGAGATCAGGTGCCATTCTATGATTACCTGATCAACCAGGCCCAAGTCTTTGACAGAATACTTTAAAAAGACATGAGGGCCTGGAGCTGAACCGCTGTCTCTCAATTTCGAAGGCAGGCTTAGCTAGTTGAGAGAGAACCAATCACAGAAACCCGGAAGTGACGCAACATGTGACGCTAAAGCGGATACACACGAGGCGGAACGAAAACAAGAGGTTTAGCGAGCTGAGCCGTAATGGTAACTACAGAGCCATGGTTAATGGAGGAGAAAAGGCGAATATTAATGACAGTTGTCGCTTTTGTGTCAAAAACTTGCAAATACGAGGTGTCATTGCACACTCGATTCAGGTATTTGACAGCCGAAGCGCAGAAGTAAACACTTCATCCACAGCCGAGTCTGCCATGTTAAATGTTTTGCTCTGGGTGGAAAACGCTAGTTCAGTGTTTTCAGGATGATGCACAACAAAGGTGATATGTAATTGGTCCGTCCTAAAATTTGACATGGAAATGATTGGGTGCGGCTCTGGTGTCAGACCCCTCTGCATTTGAACATAATGCGGGAGGATCTGATTGGTCAGGCTAATTCTATGACATCACATTCCGTGCACACCGCCAGACAAATCAGTGGCTACCACTATGTAGGTGGGGTGCGACTGACAGGACTTCACTAGACCAATCAGTCCATAGATGGGCACCTGAGCTGAACCATACTGATCTCAGCCAGTGGAAAAGCTCCAAAAGGGAACCTCAACATTTTAATTTCTGTTACCTCTGTTACCTCTCCTGTCCCTTCCTCAGTGGTACCATCTCTAAACCAGCCATCATTGCTGGGCTAACCACTGTCTTGTCCACATTTCCTTTCATTCTTGCTGATACTTTTTTGTCGCTAACATGCATCTCTGCTACAGTACCACAGTTCCTCTCTTGGTACCCCTGTCATATGCCCTTTCTAGAGTTACAAAACACAATGATGCTCCACTGACAATGATGCTCCACTGGTTTTCAACTTTACTTCTCCATCAACTCCTCCAAGCCGCGCCTCATGAGGCGTGTCTACTGAATTCTTTCCTCAAATAAGTTTGTGTGCTTATGTATGTATGTATGTATGTATATGTATAGGTATATGCATTTCCTTGTGTGCCCTCATGTTGGTGCTGGATGCGACTGCCTCAGGAGAGTGAGGGTTAAAATGTATCTGCCATAATAATTTCATTGTACTGTACTGTATAATGTTTTTACCACTCAATTTCCCAAAGGGAACCTCCCGAGGGATTAACAAAGTATACAGTGGGGCAAAAAAGTATTTAGTCAGCCACCTATTGTGTAAGTTCTCCCACTTAAAAATATCAGAGAGGCCTGTAATTTTCATCATAGGTATACCTCAACTATGAGAGACAAAATGAGGAAAAAAAATCCAGAAAATCACATTGTCTGATTTTTAAAGAATTTATTTGCAAATTATGGTGGAAAATAAGTATTTGGTCACCTACAAACAAGTAAGATTTCTGGCTTTCACAGACCTGTAACTTCTTTAAGAGGCTCCTCGGTCCTCCACTCGTTACCTGTATTAATGGCACCTGTGTGAACTCGTTATCAGTATAAAAGACACCTGTCCACAACCTCAAACAGTCACGCTCCAAACTCCACTATGGCCAAGACCAAAGAGCTGTCAAAGGACACCAGAAACAAAATTGTAGACCTTCACCAGGCTGGGAAGACTGAATCTGCAATAGGTAAGCAGCTTGGTGTGAAGAAATCAACTGTGGGAGCAATTATTAGAAAATGGAAGACATACAAGACCACTGATAATCTCCCTCGATCTGGGGCTCCACGCAAGATCTCACCCCGTGGGGTCAAAATGATCACAAGAACGGTGAGCAAAAATCCCAGAACCACACGGAGGGACCTAGTGAATGACCTGCAGAGAGCTGGGACCAAAGTAACAAAGGCTACCATCAGTAACACACTACGCCGCCAGGGACTCAAATCCTGCAGTGCCAGACGTGTCCCCTTGCTGAAGCCAGGACACGTCCAGGCCCGTCTGCGGTTTGCTAGAGAGCATTTGGATGATCCAGAAGAGGATTGGGAGAACATCATATGGTCAGATGAAACCAAAATAGAACTTTTTGGTAGAAACTCAACTTGTCGTGTTTGGAGGGGAAAGAATGCTGAGTTGGATCCAAAGAACACCATACCTACTGTAAAGCATGGGGGTGGAAACATCATGCTTTGGGGCTGTTTTTCTGCAAGGGGACCAGGACGACTGATCCGTGTAAAGGAAAGAATGAATGGGGCCATGTATCGTAAGATTTTGAGTGAAAACCTCCTTCCATCAGCAAGGGCATTGAAAATGAGACGTGGCTGGGTCTTTCAGCATGACAATGATCCCAAACACACCGCCCGGGCAACGAAGGAGTGGCTTCGTAAGAAGCATTTCAAGGTCCTGGAGTGGCCTAGCCAGTCTCCAGATCTCAACCCCATAGAAAATCTCTGGAGGGAGTTGAAAGTCCGTGTTGCCCAGCGTCAGCCCCAAAACATCACTGCTCTAGAGGAGATCTGCATGGAGGAATGGGCCAAAATACCAGCAACAGTGTGTGAAAACCTTGTGAAGACTTACAGAAAACGTTTGACCTCTGTCATTGCCAACAAAGGCTATATAACAAAGTATTGAGATTAACTTTTGTTATTGACCAAATACTTATTTTCCACCATAATTTGCAAATAAATTCTTTAAAAATCAGACAATATGATTTTCTGGATTTTTTTTCCTCATTTTGTCTCTCATAGTTGAGGTATACCTATGATGAAAATTACAGGCCTCTCTGATCTTTTTAAGTGGGAGAACTTACACAATTGGTGGCTGACTAAATACTTTTTTGCCCCACTGTATCTTATCTTATCGGCATTCTCAAAGCAAATACTTCATCCATAGTACTCTTTCTTAGCATGAAGCCGTACTACTACTCATAAATACTCACTTCTGTTCTTAGTCTATTTTCTGACTCTTTCTCACAGCTTCTTTTTATGACACATCCACTTTATTCCCCTGTAGTTTCTACAACTCTCTACGTTTCTCTTGTTCTTAAAGGTTGGCACCATCCCACTTTGCATCCATTCCCCTGGAATCCTCTCACTCTAAGATCTTGTTAAACGTCCTAATCTAAAAATTAATCTTGATGCAGATCGACTGAAAGGTCTGTTAATCAGTGTTTCCTAACGTTTTTTAGATATAAAATGTTTCACATTACAGATGAGTACTTAAATAATAACCACAAAGTCATGAAATTTGTGTGAAATGTAAGCATTGTGTCATTATTCATTTGTATCTACAATTGACCTTTCGCCGAGCCCCGCCCCCCTAGTTACTGTGGCTACGCCCACCACTCGTCCAGCAAAGTTAAATGTTTTTTGAAGAAATCAGCAGGTTTTCAATGGGATCACATTTAAATATCACAAAAATGGTAAATTTATGTTTGTGTGGGCTGCACATGTCCTAGTTGAACATCCAACAAACAGAAATAACCGTGCTTTCAGTGACTTTTGGTTTCACAAGAAATGTGCTCGTGTGGGACTTTTCTTCAGACATTGAACTTTATGTGGATAAATACCTCCACAATATATTCCAGGTGAACGCAGGAGGGACTTACCCCCAAATTCCACTACGTGCGTGCCACTCCGGTCCGCCATACATGTAAACATATTATAGTTGTTAGATTAAAATACCTACTGTGTTTTTTTTATCGATTTATTTTGATAAAATGGAAGTTGTGCTTGTTCCCAATCCTGTTGGGGCAGTGTGATTTCTGTACGTTGACTGCGGACTTGCTCCGGTGTCCGGCAAAAATAGAATTGATCCTATTCTCGCTGGATGGCAGAACGGCAGTGTGGCGCAAGGCGGCGCACTGTGGAGGCAGTGGAATTGCTCTGATTGACTACAATGGGACCATTTTTGATCCGGCGTTCATGCCGGAGCGGAGCGGAGCACACGTAGTGGAATTCGTGGGTTACAGTATGCAGTGGAAGGATATACAGTATTTAGAATAAAAAGACACGCAATGAAGGAGATTTGACTGCTATCAAGGCTAATGCTTACACCGGCCGGTCTGAAGCTAAATCTCAGAGGTAGGTTTTCCGTTCATAAAATGCTTCATAAAAGATAAAAACAAGAATATTTAAAGTTGCTTGTTGGGACGCTATATGTTTGACTTTGTTGTAAACTGATGAAAAATAAAGTGAGAGACACTACGTCAACACAACAACAGCAGCTAACGTTAGCTCACATGTTAACTAATGTTAATGCTAAAGGGCTTGTTAAACTTAGCTTAGAGAGAAGGTTAAAGTTTTGGCAATAATATCCATGGTAATCATAACTTTGGTCTGATTTGTGTTCTTGCCTCCAGTTATTAGATCTAGACAACACAGTAAGTAGTTAGCTGTTAGCTGTTAGCCTTACCTTTGAGCAGATGTATTTATGCTTCGTAATATTCTTTAACTGAAGTGGGGGCCATCCAAACTGTTTAATCCATTGCAGGCACCACTCACGTTGTGTTTTCGGCTTTGGGAACGGAAAGAACTCAAATCCTCCATATAATCTATCAGGATAACCAGTGTCCGATTTACAAATAACATGGGACTGTCCTGCTTGGAGTCAGTGTTTGCCGGAACAAACTCGCATAGTAACGGTTGCTATGATGTATGATTGGACAATAGCCATTTTTGGGGAGGGGCTCGCAAAAGGTCAATTACATTATCAGTGTTTAAATGCAGATGTTGGTTGATGCTGTGGTGTCTCTGGTCTTGTTTTTGTCTCTCAGCAGGTGTTGAAGCAGATCTCTCTCCCACCTATTTCTAGATTTTTTCTTCTTTTTCCCTCATTTCCTTTCTCCTTTTAAGCCATGTCCGCTGGTTAAAAAAAGTTGTAATAAACAAGAACAACATCTAAAGAAAATCACAATAAATAAAATATAAATAACAAGAAGAACGTTGCAGTGATTGCTGCATGCTCAGCTTGTGAGAATAAACCTGTCAGGCATTTCTATGCATCCAAACATCAATTCTGACTTCTTTTTTGCCAGACAGGACATGGAGAAAAAAAAAGAATTGTAAACTGGGTCAATAAATGATGTGTAGCTACTTATGTGAACAGTGTAACGCCGGGCTCACACTGCCTACGGAACGGCTTCGGTCCGGCTTCGGTGCGGTTTTTCCGCAAGCTACCACTCACATCTGCTCCGGATAGGGAGTGCGGTCAGCTCCGGTGCTGGGTGCGTAAAACGTCACCCGCGAGAACAGAAGTTCACGTGGGTTATCGTTTTGTCGGGACTTCACACGAGAACACGTCCATTATTTAGCAAATGTGTGAAAATGTGTTGTGCTGCAGGCTTTCGGGACCCTGTGTCACCGGGTGTGATGTAATGTTTACATTTCCTATTAGCGCGTGTGCTGTCTAAAAAGAAGAGTCAAGTTACAATTGTTTGTACACTCGTTTATTTTGAAAAAACACCGGATATTCAAGCCACACTTCCTGTATAGTTCGTCAGATTTCATCAAACTTGACGCGGAGTGACTCCGGCGTCCGGAAAAAATTGATCCTTGCGGATTCTTTCCGTAGTGCCGTACAGCCTCCGTAACCGGACCCGCACCGCACGGAGCTAGTGTGAGCCTTCAAAAGGGATTTTAATCTAACGGAATACCTGCGGGGTCCGCACCGGACCGGATCCGGATGCAGTGTGAGCCCGGCGTAAATGAAACGGACTGTCAAAAAGAGTGTAGATTAATCACTGCAGTTCAGCCTGCACTGTGGAATGTGATAATCTGATTGCTGTATTTGCATTGTAAAAGCATGAGAACAAAGCAGGTTTGCATTATCAATGACTGTTAGTAAACCCAGGGAGGGATTTTAGGAAAAATTTGGTAGCATTAAGGTAACCTAGTGTTAATACTGACCAAGCCAAGACATGTTCGTTCAGTGACGTTTTTCACTTACCTTTTCAACTCGTATGGTCTTATGATCATTTAAAAAAATTAACGCATCCAAAGTAATACTACAAAAAACATTTTTAATGTCAAATTGAAGCATTTTCTCTGCTTTTTATTCTGTCTTTCATTTTTGTGAGACGCCCTTAAAATCTACTTCTTTGAACAGAGGTAATTTAGGAAGCTATCTACAATGGTAGGATATTATTTATTTAAAACTTTTACAGAATCGCAGCAAAATATCCCTTTAAGTACCATTTGTTGGACATGAATTTGAACTATTAAGTAAAAAACCTTTGTTGCATTTTTTTTGTCAGCTCAAGGTTAACATATTAAAACTTTGCTGTTTGAACTTTTCTAGCCACATCTAAAAATACCAACCTGCATTTGCACATAGAAGTAGATAAACAGGCCTAAACACAAAGATACCGAAAAATAAAAAATGATAAAGTGACTCTGTTGTGTTCAGAAATGTAGCAAACACTCCATGTTTAGGTTTTTAAGTGGAAACATTTCTATGAAGCCAGCATCTGGAGAAGAATGATTAATTGCTCCATCGGAGGTCTCTCCTCCTAAAGGATATTTTACTGGTGATAAATCATATTATCGCTATTAAAAGCCAATATGATAGATTGTTTTGGTTAGAGGAGGCTAGATGATATAATCTCATTTATAAATAAAGCCCCAAAGTATTTATCAGGGTAGACTAGCAGATATCTGAAGTGTTGGTTATGTTGAATTTGCTCAAAGCGACCTGTAACTGCTTCACAACACAATTATGAAACTTATAGGCAAAATTTAAATTTTATAAGATATTTAATGAAATTTACATTCATGTAGCCACACATCTGATCAGTGAAAGGAGTTTTAGTTATGTGGAGTCCTGTCTAAAGAAGTTTACTTGCGCAGGATGCTAAAACCAGTTATTTCCCAATCATTGACCCTATAGTATTTAGGAAAAACATTTGGTAGATCTTTGATATTTTGCCTTTTGCCTGCACACACCCAGTCACAACGACTACCCCTTTAGGCCATTTCTGAGGTTACAGAGACAACCAATTAGCTTTGACATGACAGTTTCAGAATCTGTGACTCCTCACTGACATATCATCTTTCTGCCCAGGAGGCTGGATTCTGTGCATGCTGTCCCAAAACCACCCCTGACCTATCAAGGTGATGGAGCCAGATAGATGGCTGATACTCAAATAGAACGTCTGAAAATATTTCTTAGACTTTCAGATCTCAAGTTGTTTTTAGTCCTTTTCTTTCACAAGTTATAGCAGGTTTTGAAGTTAAAGTAAAAAAAAAAACACCATTATGTTCTAAAAGATACGCACCTAATTTAGCTGCAGCTGACTACCTTACAATGTTACACTACCAAAACAGTGTTTCTCAATTCTAGTCCTTTAGCACAACTGTCCTGTATGTTTTAGATCATCTTGCAGACAGTGGTCTGGATCTGGACTCAGAACCTGTCCAGTATGAATCCTGTCCAAGAGGAAATAAAAAATACATTGTCTTCATTTTAATGTGTGCAACTTTTGCAGCCTCTACGGTAGTTGTGACCAACAACAAGTTGACCAATTGCAATTTAAGTTAAGCTGTTTCATGTGATAACGCTCAGTCAATTAAGTTCCTCAGCACACTGCCGCATAGGCATATTAACATTTGAGAGATAAAAGAGATAAAAAATAACCAGATCACGAGGAAAAGGACAGACAATAAGTTGGAAAGACAAAGAAAATAACTGAGAATGTGAGGGAAAAGTCCAATGTGAAGGAGAAAAAAGGGAAGGAAAGGAAAATATGGCATTCTGAAAACAGTCAGCAGTGAAAATAGGGCATGTAATGTGGAAAATAAATGGTCTCAAAGCCTAGCATGATCCGTTGACTAGGATCGTCATATATGCACACACACCAGATTCAGATGAGAAGAAACAGCCTTCTAATCAGACATTTTTAAACTGCACCTGCAGGGTCCCACAGATGTGATATGAGTTGCCGTTAAGATCTAGTTCTGTCAACATGTCCATGACTTCGTTTATTTGGGTTTTCCCCCTCTGAGTGATAATAGGCTCCACGGTAGGATAAATTGGGGGTTGGGGTTGCCAGACACCGACATCAGTACCATTACCAAATGCCTGGATGGCGTTACCTACAATAAAAGCACATTTGGACCTTTATGAGTTTTTAAAACAGTGTAAATAAACAAAAAACATAAGGATATGTGAGAATATATGCATTAAATAGTAATATATAACAATTTGAAATGAGTAAAATCTTTTGATGATCACATATGAAAAAAAATTGCTGCAGAGACTTTAAAATGTAGCAAAGAAGAATTCAACATGACAAACATGAAGAGAAAATTAAATACTAATTATGTTTTAAGACACTTTTTCCAAGTCTGCAGTTTCAAAATGCCAGATTGAGACTGGATTATAAGCAGGACAATCTGAACTTCTACAGAGAATAATAAAGCAATAGGCAGAACAGAGAGCCATATACAGTATATTGACAGAGACGCAGGATATAGGAACTTACGCAGACATCGATTGTTAGTAAAAAACTTTGCAAATTTATCGCAGTCTGATTTGCTGTTCCCACTGCTGCTGCAGTCACACCATGGTGACAAGCTAATACCAGAAGATCGCATATAGTTAGGTGTCATCACTGTACCTGCAGCATAAAAAGAGAAGCAATTTATTTGTAGTCAATGTAGCTACATTCTTAATATTCAGACAGAAATGGGACATTTGGGGAAGTTTTATAGCTTTTTAAGCTAAAATCAATCAAATTCTGTTCAAATGCTGTTTTCGACAGATTTGCACCAGCAAAACTGATATTTTACTTAAAATACGAGAAAAAACTGCAGCCATCTTTACAAGTTTTTCCTGATTTGAAAACAAGCTCCAGGAGAGTGCTTCAGAAAAATACCCTTGCATTTCTGGAGAGTGTCAGAGCTGTATGGCATCAGGGGAAATGACTAGTGTTTGCCTTCACTTAAACAAGGATTGATGTAATTAGTTACATCAACAAACAAAAACAAACCTAGGATAGTAAGTAAAGCAAAGTTACAATAGCAATGTTGAGCCATTATGACTAAATATTCAAATTTGATTCTGTTATAAAAATACATTAATTTACACATTATAAGTAAAGGATCTCACCACAACTTCATCACAAGTAATAACTTACCAATAAGACCAGTGTAAGCCAGCAAACAATCAGCATAGTTTTCTCTGAGACAGCCAGATTTGGAACGAACTTCTGGTTGACAGTTGCTGAAGAAGTCTGCCAACCTCGATCTATCAAAGACAATAAAGGTTTATGCTGGATTTGAAGCACGTTAAACACCAAATCTGGACAATTTGATATGGGAACCCATGAATAAAGACTATGAGCTCTGGAGTTTTTGCCATCTGTAGGACATTTAAAATATTTTCACCTCAAGCAGTGTGCAACCCCCCAAAAATTACAACGTTTTAAAATACATTTTTATATTTAAATAAAAAACATCACATGTCAGCAGATCCTTCTTCACGAAAACATTATTAAGAATGTAGAGACTGTATTGTTTTACCTGCAGATGTAGTTGGTCTTGCAGGCGATTTGAAGAGAAAGACAGTTGGGTTTGTCTTTGTCCTCATAAGAGCAGATTGGTACAATAGTTTGTCGTCGGCGTTCTGCACACGCCATCTTATCTCCCGCTGGACAGGAGCAAAACAGCATCCCGTAGCTGTATTTAGTGGGGACCTTGTTTTTCATAGAAATGACAAAAAAACCTGATGTAAAACTTTCATCTTTCATGCAATCCAAAGAATTCCTCAGGGGAGTGTCTACAATCCCTTAGAATACAAAACGGTGGCTCAGTGAAGTTTTACAACATGTGAGGTTTATCACAACTGAGACTTCTACAAAGAGATTGGATTAAAAGTAAGTTACATTTAAAATTATGATGAAAGCATTTCCCTAATAATTTGTCTTCAGGTAGACACATTAGTCTGAGCGTCAACATCAAAGTCAAAGACAATAAAAGCTTTTGAACTTGACACGATTATTTACCTTGTCAAAAAATTGCCGTAAAGCCTTGTGGCATTTGCGCTTGTTGCAGACCTCTGATGCAGATACCCTGCTAGTACAGGGGTTGATGTAAGCTGAGCGATACTTTTTACATGTGTCATTCAGGTTGCAGGCCTTGGCAGCATTCAGACAGTTGTTCTCCTTTGTGGAAGCAGGTTCAGCTAGGACAGAAAAGAGAAATGATTTCAAATGGATGAAATATTGTCTCCTTTTAGTTTTCACTTCCTTTGCATTTGGTTAAGAAACAGGTTACTTTTGACCTTGTAACTGGTTAATATGTTCTATAAAACGATTCAAGTGTATTACTAATTGCTTTTTTACTTATTTATTGGTCATTATTAGGTGTAGATCTTATTTGAAAGTGGTACTTTTTAATCTTTTAAAAAGCAAATGTAATTTAAACCACAACAGTAAAATATTTATCTTTGTGGAAGGATGACGTTATCAAATATCGCTGCTTCAGAGGACAAATTAACCTAATGTAGTTCAGAAAAATAGAAGATATGTTGTTACTAGAATTTCTGCCTCTATTATCTAAGTGTTAAGTAATTAGAGATTACCCCAGAGATTTAAATGATCTCTAAAATGATCCAACATACATTTATTTCCTCTGGATTTATGACCAACTTCTGAGATGTACATTAGATTTGTGTACTGAAACCACACTATTAACCATATGAGAGATCTGATTTCAAATTAAAGTAGTCATGGTTGCATTTATAGTCTCTTACTGTAGATAAGTAGATCTGCTTATCATAATGTCTGTTGTATAGATCTTATGGAAGCTGATGCTATTGGCTGATATGATTCCCAAAAATTCCTTCTTCTATTCTATCAGACATTGTTTTGTTTTTTTTTGGGGGGGGGGGGTTGTTAGAATTCATCTGAGTTAATTTTTATCTCTGCAGGGAGGGTGTTATTTTAATTGTTGTTAGTGTATCTATCTCTCCATTTGTTTACTCTGTAACAAGATAACTCAAAAAATACAGAATTGTTATGGTGAAAAGTTTCAGGACATGTGACATTTGTGAGAGGTCTGGATCATCTTCCAGAAATTGTTTTAAGGAATCTTTGATAAGTATTGACATGATATTAATAAAAACTTGTAATCTCAAATCTGTCCTCTCTGATACACCTATGTGCACTACCTTTTTAACAGGATAAGTACTTTCTTCAAAAAACTGTCATCTCCAATCCAATAAATGTCTTCTGCCCTCTGGTGGAGGATGTACATTACCAGTCAAATATTTGTACACACTTTATCATTGAGAAAGTGTATACAAACTTTTGAGTGGTAGTGTAAATACTACATGTTGCGAGTGCTAATGTTATTTAATAATAATAATAATAATTTTTACTATCTTAATAGTATTTATTTGTACTTTTGTCAGAACACAAGAGTCTAGTAATGTAATAATTTGATTAATATGCTATTATATTTGCTGAATTTGCTTTTATGTTGTTCTTCAATGTTTACAGCACAATTCTTCCTATTTGCTGACCCACTGAAGCCCAAATATTGTGAATGGGACAAGTTTCAAAAACATGGCAACTTTGAAATAACTTCTCACCCTTGTTGTTTTTACATTTATTTTCCATAAAAATGGCCCAGATTTGTTAATAAAAAGTACAAATACATTATGAAATTTAGCATCTTTGCTTCCATCTCCCGTCTTCCACATGCACAGCATCCTATTTAAAGGACTATATGGTGAACATAATGCTTCTTTCTTTTTATTTTCAGTTGGCATGGTAAAAGTCGGTTCTGCTCCCCAGCTTTCTGCACTGTAACACAGACTGTCTCCTCAGCCTCGACATGGAAGAATGAGTTCTGTAATTTTTTGCTTTTTGAGGTGGAATTGAAGCTCAATGCGCTCTTTCATGCACCACAGAATGAGCTATGATTAAATCTGAATACAGTCTTGAACCTTGGGTTAATCACATATTACAAAATCCATTACTTATAGCTGACAAGTGCCCAGAGCTGGGGGCTGTGATCCTTGAGTTCCTGGTTGTAGCCCTTGGGCCAGCGGTGTGACAGTTTTATATCAACTAGCTACAGAAAGCCTCAAGCTGAAAGCACACCTAAGACGTAATAAATACAAACTTAATAATAAATACACAATTTTAAAAAAAGTTGCTGGATGGATCGCAATTGAAAAAAGACAGAATGAAGCTGAAGGCTGGAAGTCCAAGTGTGTGTTTATAGAAATATAATGCAAAAGTGCTGGTCAATTTTGTTTTAGTCATGAGATCATTTTCATTTAACAAGATTATTTTAATAACATCTGATGATTGACTTTGTATTTCCATTAAGTTGTTACATTACCATTAGGTTATATAAGAAGGGCTGTTCTGGAGTGGTGCTAATCGTTTATACTGTATGCACGACTGTGCACCGCTGCCCTGCTTCATTAAAGAGCAACATCTGCCAGTTTTTGTAATCTTCCTGCAATATTGATGCTTCAATGATTCCATAAGAAATATATTATGAAATGTCAGACATATTAGTTATAGCATTCAAAAAACAAACTTGGGTAAAATTTGGGTACCATTGTATCCCGTTAACATACCAAATGTGAAAAAAGATACTTTAAGAAGAGCAACTCTTATGTAAACATTCTACTTGTATACCAGCTGTGTGGGCTTTAGTCTTGTTTTGGCCAACTGGGCACATCTCTCATTGTCCCAGAACGTCTGCTAGCAGGCTCACCTGTATAAGCATCTGTACAACTCAACACAAC
This sequence comes from Pachypanchax playfairii, assembly GCA_006937955.1. Taxonomy (NCBI): domain Eukaryota; kingdom Metazoa; phylum Chordata; class Actinopteri; order Cyprinodontiformes; family Aplocheilidae; genus Pachypanchax; species Pachypanchax playfairii. The sequence goes on from SSNP01000096.1 coordinate 800,871, forward strand.
CCAAAAGAGTGAAATTGTTACAAATGCTGCTCAAACCTCTGAAACTGATCCAAAACAAAGCAGATCAGTTGAAACAATGTGTAAAGAAAGTACTTTCTGGGGGATTTCTTCTAGTACCATTACTGCTGTGTAGCAGATTTCATTCTCAATAGTGACATCTACTGCAGTTATCTAAAGCAAGGCACTGAGTCACTATTCACTATTCCACTACGCACATTTTCAACTTATTTATGAATACATGTTTGCTGCTACTTTATTTCTTTATATTTTTTCTTTTTCTTGTGTGACGTCTCTCTGAGTTCTGCTGTTGTGACAAGGACATTTCAAGGTTTCTTCTTCTCCTGTTTAAGAGCGGGACCACATCTGGTTCAGCTTTTCCCACACACGTATAAACAATCATTCTGCTTCACTAATGTTAACACTTGTTGTGCCATGCTATATACTCTTTTAGCCAGAGTTCTTATGTTACTCCCCTTCAGCAGGGCCACCACAGCATACGATTCAGGAATCCAACCAATAGTTTGATGCAAGAGATCTTTGTCTCCAGATGAGTAGGTAATTACAGTGTCTTGGATAAAGACTGTGTTCAATATTATACTGACAGTAAGGATGTGAGAAACAAGTCTTCCAAAGTTTCAAGGTTTTTAAAGGCTTTTAAAGTTTTTTTTCCAAGTTTCACTATAATGTGTCTCATATACACTCTTAAAAAACAGATAAGTATTTTTAAACAGTGGTAATTTTTGGCAAACTGCTATGGTTTGTTTCTGCATTGCTGTCTGAGAAGGATCTGATGGATTAAAAAAATGTCAGTGGAACATTTTTTTTAATATATAGTTGATGTCTTAGAAAAATAATTGTTGTGTTATTATTGTTATTTTTTTGTGCTATTTATTATATCTGCACTGACTTGCCCTTTCTGCCACAGTAAGAGCTGTGAACAATAAATCATTTATTTTTTAATGAAAAAAATATGACATAAGATATTTTATCATATATATTTTACTTTGTTTCCATACACTAAGTGTAAAGAATTTACTTATTATTGCTAAAGTATACTGATTTGTCATTCAGTCATCTTTTTTGCTCCTTCAAAAAATATTTGCACATCACATTTAGATAAATTGCCAAAACAGCGGCCAATAAAGCACTAAACAGCCTGCCAATAAATAAAAACAAATCAGTCTTTCACCCTGTTCCTTCAGATTGTAAAATAATTAAGAATAAATGGTAAACAATGCCATGAATGAATTTATTTAGCTGAACAAACGATTTCAAAGATGAACTCAGAGATTGTAATTTACAAAAACTCCACAAAGTTTCAGCACTCTTTTATTTAATGAATATTTGGATAGTCATTGGTTGACCATAGCCAAATCATCTCAAAGCACATCATATCAACAGTTCACCAATGAAGTTCACTAGTTTGCAGTAGACAGAATGAAGCAGCTAATGGTGTAAAAAAAGTCCCTTCTCTATGGGCAAGTCTGAGTATCGGCTATAGATTAAACCCATCTGCCAAGAAGTCTTACAAGCTCGTCCCTTCTTGGTCTGCAGTTAATCCAAGTATGATAGAAAAATGTGGCCCTGAGCTTGTCCTTTTGTCATTTTTATGACATTAAATTCCTCACCTGTATATGAAACACAGATTATAGTCATCCTGAGTTTTATAATGACCTTCAAATCAAGCCGCCAAAAGAGGCAACATGTTCGGAAATCAAGAGGCACTGAGTACTTTAAAACGTCTAGATTACTATAATACTAACTGTATTTAATCCTTGGTCACGATGACCCAAAGGAATGGCTGCAACTACTACTACTACTACTAGTGTCATTTAGCAGACACTTTTATCCAAAGTGACTTACATTGAGAGAACATACAAGCAAGAAATTAGAGAGAAGGAAACAATATAAGGAGGTGGACTGTTTGGAGTCCAGTTTTTTTTTTTTTTTGTAGAGATAAACTCCCAAATCGTTATCATAAATCAATCCCTCATTAAGACTGAAAGTGTTCTTTAAAGAGGTGAGTCTTAAGTCTGCTCTTAAAAGTAGGTGTCGACTCTGAGGATCGGACCGAGTTTGCAAACAGGCAACAAACAATTTTTGGACCTAAATGCAGGCTTACAGTAGCCCTATAAGAATCTCGTGTTCATGGCCTGTTCAGAAGTTCATAGCCAGGTCAATGGTCTCATCCAAGATTTTCTATGAATACACTGTGAAAACTCTGCATAGAGTTATCAGTTGAATGCCTCCCAAACAACCTGAGCAAAGCGCACAATGGTCAGAGATTATTTGCTCTTTATCTACTTTATTTTTTACTTCTAAATTGTAGAGGACTGCACGTCTTTCATGAGTAAGTCATGATGCTCTCTCCATTGTCAGGCTTTCAACCAACATTAATAAATCTGCTCCATTACCTTAACATTTATAACCTGTCTCAAGATCCATTTATTAAAAGTACCCTTGAAATTAGTCAAATCCAACTTACCAGCTATTTTTATTCTTTCTGTTACTAATTTATACTGAATTAATAGAAAATTTTGCATATGTGCAGACAGATCTACGAACCTAGAAGTAGTATACTCTTGTGACTGTGGCAGCCTAGGAAAGTTGTTCAGATTTTGACAGATTTTACACTGTTTAGTTTAGTTTAGTAAATCTTCTAAAGTAGCAACAAAATTCTCAGTCATTACAATTAGGACTGAGTCTTTGGTCTTCACTGCTTATTAAGTGTTTATCTTTCTGTGGTAGTTAACCATACGTTTCAATGAGAGGGAAACACTTCAGCTCTTCACTGTGTTGGAATTTGCCGCCGGCAATCATTTTATATTTCGAGAATAAGAACATGTAAATGCTGACATTCAGAAATACTTTGACTACATATTTACATGTTGGAATAGTTCACATGAAATAAATTTAACGCCTGTCTGAAAATATCATCCTATGTCCCCCTACAGCATACAGCATTTTATTTTCTTATCTCAAAGCTATGATTAGCCATTGCCTGCTTCACTTACACTTGCATACTCACTTGGCTCCCTGTACTCAGCCTGTCATGGCTCAGCCATCAGGTACATTCATCTTGGTGAAAAATGTGTGTTTTTCAAGCCATTTAACTGAGCCTTCATCTTCCAGCTACATTCATACGTGTCAGAGTGGCTGAGAGATCTGAAAGTGAGTGAGTCAGGATGTAAATGGCTCTGTGTGGATGCAGGTTAGAAACAGCACTCTTTGCTCAGTGACATTCTTGGCAGGATTTATATCAAATATTCTGTTTTGCGTGAATTAACAGGAGTACCCTAATTCAATGTGTCAGCTACTGAAAAGGAATTCAGGTATGTTAGACTTTAGAATTGCATACCAAAACATACTTGCTGCCACGTATTCCTGCAACAAAATTTGAGGTTACTGCTTAGGTGTTTTTTGCTAGTATATACAGTTAGCTTCTCAGAGGTTGTTTAATATCAACATTTCATTTAGCCTTGTAAAAGATTAGAGCATCCACAAGAGCTGCATGTTATTCATGTCTCATCCCTGGCTTGAGCAACCCTGCAACTGTCTGCCACCAAGAGTTTCAACAACATGCTAATTTTTTACACAATATTAGAATTAAGGAAGCCATTCTCAGCAAAAAACAAACAAAAAAAACCCCAAACCATCTGTCAATCATTACATAGACATCATATCAGACACAACACACTTCTCACTATAGTTTCAGTATAACAGTTTGTCACATGCACTGAAAATGTTTTATAACCTTATAAAATAATGTCATCTTTTCAATGCACTCGCCTCAAGACCTGATCAACTGTCTAGCCTATAGTTTTTATTTAAAATCAACTATAGAACTGTACACAACTGTAGCAAGAGAGAAATAACAGATTTATAAGGTTTTTTAAAATTCACATAGTAAAATTGGATGTGCAAAAAGTATAAACTGAAATTGGACTGTGATAGTCAATTGGGTGGAAATCTGTAGAAAAGCTGACTTTTGACCAGTGAACGACTAAAGGATGCTCAAAAGAATCTTCCCCAGTATTCAATGCCAACCTCACAATATCAATAGGTTTTCTTCAAACCTTTTGAAGGAAAGAAAAAACAATTAATAAAAAAAATGCTGCCTTTATTTACTACTTAAATCTAGTAAATCACCGTATTGGATTATACAGTATATGTAGTCACTCAGTCAGTCATTTTCTTAACCTGCTTACTCCTGTTCAGGGTCACAGGGAGCTGGTGTCTATCCCCAGCTGTCATTGGACGAGAGGCAGGGTTACACCCTGGACAGATAGAAGGTCCATTACATGGATTATATAGTCATTTAAGAGTAAAGTTTCATCATGCTATTACTGATTTTCTTCATAGTGCATCTTAGACATTAGATAGTATGTGACAAGACAATTAAATTGTTAAATTGACATTCCAGCAATTTAATCAGGNATACAGTGGGGCAAAAAAGTATTTAGTCAGCCACCAATTGTGTAAGTTCTCCCACTTAAAAAGATCAGAGAGGCCTGTAATTTTCATCATAGGTATACCTCAACTATGAGAGACAAAATGAGGAAAAAAAATCCAGAAAATCACATTGTCTGATTTTTAAAGAATTTATTTGCAAATTATGGTGGAAAATAAGTATTTGGTCACCTACAAACAAGTAAGATTTCTGGCTTTCACAGACCTGTAACTTCTTTAAGAGGCTCCTCGGTCCTCCACTCGTTACCTGTATTAATGGCACCTGTGTGAACTCGTTATCAGTATAAAAGACACCTGTCCACAACCTCAAACAGTCACGCTCCAAACTCCACTATGGCCAAGACCAAAGAGCTGTCAAAGGACACCAGAAACAAAATTGTAGACCTTCACCAGGCTGGGAAGACTGAATCTGCAATAGGTAAGCAGCTTGGTGTGAAGAAATCAACTGTGGGAGCAATTATTAGAAAATGGAAGACATACAAGACCACTGATAATCTCCCTCGATCTGGGGCTCCACGCAAGATCTCACCCCGTGGGGTCAAAATGATCACAAGAACGGTGAGCAAAAATCCCAGAACCACACGGAGGGACCTAGTGAATGACCTGCAGAGAGCTGGGACCAAAGTAACAAAGGCTACCATCAGTAACACACTACGCCGCCAGGGACTCAAATCCTGCAGTGCCAGACGTGTCCCCCTGCTGAAGCCAGGACACGTCCAGGCCCGTCTGCGGTTTGCTAGAGAGCATTTGGATGATCCAGAAGAGGATTGGGAGAACATCATATGGTCAGATGAAACCAAAATAGAACTTTTTGGTAGAAACTCAACTTGTCGTGTTTGGAGGGGAAAGAATGCTGAGTTGGATCCAAAGAACACCATACCTACTGTAAAGCATGGGGGTGGAAACATCATGCTTTGGGGCTGTTTTTCTGCAAGGGGACCAGGACGACTGATCCGTGTAAAGGAAAGAATGAATGGGGCCATGTATCGTAAGATTTTGAGTGAAAACCTCCTTCCATCAGCAAGGGCATTGAAAATGAGACGTGGCTGGGTCTTTCAGCATGACAATGATCCCAAACACACCGCCCGGGCAACGAAGGAGTGGCTTCGTAAGAAGCATTTCAAGGTCCTGGAGTGGCCTAGCCAGTCTCCAGATCTCAACCCCATAGAAAATCTCTGGAGGGAGTTGAAAGTCCGTGTTGCCCAGCGTCAGCCCCAAAACATCACTGCTCTAGAGGAGATCTGCATGGAGGAATGGGCCAAAATACCAGCAACAGTGTGTGAAAACCTTGTGAAGACTTACAGAAAACGTTTGACCTCTGTCATTGCCAACAAAGGCTATATAACAAAGTATTGAGATTAACTTTTGTTATTGACCAAATACTTATTTTCCACCATAATTTGCAAATAAATTCTTTAAAAATCAGACAATGTGATTTTCTGGATTTTTTTTCCTCATTTTGTCTCTCATAGTTGAGGTATACCTATGATGAAAATTACAGGCCTCTCTGATCTTTTTAAGTGGGAGAACTTACACAATTGGTGGCTGACTAAATACTTTTTTGCCCCACTGTATATGTAGTCACTCAGTCAGTCATTTTCTTAACCTGCTTACTCCTGTTCAGGGTCACAGGGAGCTGGTGTCTATCCCCAGCTGTCATTGGACGAGAGGCAGGGTTACACCCTGGACAGATAGAAGGTCCATTACATGGATTATATAGTCATTTAAGAGTAAAGTTTCATCATGCTATTACTGATTTTCTTCATAGTGCATCTTAGACATTAGATAGTATGTGACAAGACAATTAAATTGTTAAATTGACATTCCAGCAATTTAATCAGGTTAGAATAAATCAAGTTACAGTGGTCGATGTAAGCAAATAATTCATTAGTGCTATTAATTAGCTTTTGGTACATTTTGTCATATAAAATAAATTTTTAGACTGTTTTATATCAAATATAGTAAAACATTGTGTGGTCAAAAATATTAGCCCTATGTGAATGTTTGCTTTAGAAACACTTGCAGTAATTATTCAATCAGGTTTAAAACCACACCTGTCTTGTCAAATGGCTTCCTAACAACACCTGCAGTTATTTGGCATCCTAACAACATTCAGTTAGCATAAAAAGGCTCCAGGGAACAATACACTTTAACACATGTGAGGGACTACTGTTACTCACCCGGCCAAAGACAACGGAAGTCAGTCTAGAGCTCAGCAAGAAGATGGTAGAGGCTCTTGATAAGGGCGAAGGGAACAAGTTTCACATGTGTGCAGCCTATTGCTCTAATATTGTTTGAAAAGCAATATCATAAAAGCTTTGCTTGGTGGCCTTTAAAGAGGCCCTTCCATTAAAAACGTTTTTTCTGAGGTTTCTGTTGAATATTTTAGCTCCACAGGTGTTCTTACCTTCATGGTGGGTATGAAAACAGGTCAAGACTTTATCAGTTTTAATCTCTCAAACTACTCTGGTGACAATAACACCCGAGTTGTACCGAGTCTGAACGGCCTGTTCGTCACAACTCCTTTGTTCATTAGCATTCGGCAGCTCCCGCAGTTTAAACCACACCTAGAATCACTAAAAAGCTGTAGCATAACATGTAGCAAACAGGAAGACACGACGTCTGACGTTGCCATGCGCAGCGGGGCAAGAAAACGGTATGCCTTGCTCTCATAGGTTTTTTTAGATATAAAATGTTTCATATTACAGGTAAATACTTATTAAATAACCACAAAGTCCTGAAATTTTTATGAAATGGCCTCTTTAATACAAGTGTTTGAAAATTTAATGTATTTGCCCGTGTAACATTGCATTCAAAATCTGTGGCAACACACTAACTGCCCGAGATTCCAGCACTAACTACCACAGTGTGCTGGAATGATCCAGATGTCTATCTGTGCATTCTCCATGCAATAATCACTGCATCCATTTTTGCGTTGAGTTAAGAGGTGCTTTTCAAAGATGGCAAAAACAGCTCAAAATTAGAAGCTGCAAACTTGCTCAGGTTTGATAAATCACACAGCGCCTGGAACGCCCACTTATTTACATCTTCTCCTCCCAATATTTTGCGTCTTCTGACAGAAACACCCATACTGCATATTAACCAAGGGCAAAGGTGCTAAAATGACTTCGCGCATCTAGCAGCAGGTTTAACAGTTGCAGTTTTACCTGCGTGCCATTAGTAAATATCTCGCTGCTTGTTTTTGTGGCCGCTGAGAGGTTTGCGCCCGTTTTAACAACCGCAAACTTGTGATAAATCAGGTTGTTCATGATCACTTTCATTGCGAACTAAAAGGTGTTGTCTAATTTCAAAAGGGGCTAATAATATTGGCCTCAACTGTAGATGGTTTTCCTTTTAACAATTTCATTTAAGGGTTTGTTAGTTTTTTTTATTTTTAAACTTCAAAACAGGAAACACAAGAAAACCTGGAGCAAAGTCATAGTGGTTTATCACAACATCGTGTCTTATACTTACATCAACAGGAAAAGTAAGCTAAGAATGTGGTGGCAATAGCTTCCTAAATCATCGAACGTGCTGTAAACTGAGAATGGCCATCTATATGATGTCAAATGCATGACCCCTAATACTTTTGCTACTTACAATTTGTGTCTAAAGCGAAGGTAAAAATAAAAAGTAAATAAAGTCAGCTAATCTGTCAAAACTTTAAAGCAAAGCTACATGATTATGACAAATGCAGCTAGCAATTTTATGGACCAAACTATATTTGGGTTGTGTTGTACAGTATCTATTCCAAGGCTGCATGTTGGTGTAGTTGGTAGCACTGTTGCCTACAGCTAAGAAGGTCCTGCATGGGTTCAAAACCAGGCTGGGACCTTTCTGCATGGATTTTGCATGTTCTTTCTGCGTACATGTGGGTTTTTTCCAGGAACTCCATCTTCTTCCAACAGACCAAAAATATACCTGAGGTTAATTTTTTTTAATAAAAATTGTCCTTAAGTTTGAGTGTGTCTGTTTGATTGTCTCTCTATATGTGACCCTGTGATGGACTGGCAACTTATCAAGGGTGTAACCCTGCCTATTGCTCAACGACCACTATAGATAGGCATCAGACCATGAATAGGCATAAACAGGTATAGCTAATGACTGAGCTTTGTGATAATTTTCTGAATTCAAGTAAACAATTGAATTCAACATTTACCCCTTGATCCATTTAAATTTTATATATGGTAAGGTGCGTTTTGTGCCACTGTCAAAATAAAACATGTGCACACTTGTTAGAACATACCGGCACAACACTGTGTCTTTACATTCTTTAGGTCAAACATTTTTTATAAGATGTTTTGAAAATGTCCTAAAACATTTGTGAAAGGTGGTTTTGAACCTTTTTTAAACACAGGTTCAGCAAATGTTTTTCCACATGTGAAAAACCTGATAAATACACATTTTTTTATGTAAACATGGATAAGATGAGATATTGTGATAACATATTGTACAGCCACATATCTCAGTACGCCATAGGAATACAGGAAAGGTACAGGTGTAACGGAAGATTAAAGGAAGAGTTCACTCAAGACTAAAGATGAATGAGATTCATCATTTAGACTGAAGTGGGGTTGAGCCCAAACCTACAGTATATTACAAAAGCTGTATTATAGCTAGCTTATCTACTATTTTTCCTGACTTTAGTAAAAAGATTTTGGTGAATTACTTAAAAAAGGACATGTTGCTGTCTCAACTAAACTGTCATGCTGAACATCACATTTTTACATCAATCCAAGACAGTAAAGGCCTTTCTGTCATGACTCACATGTGCATCATTCTGCACTGCACATTTCCCCAGGCGTGGTTTGTTTTCAGACAGGAATGAGGTCACTTGCAGTAAATGGATTTGTGATATCTAACCCATTAGGTGATTTATTATTTTTTTCTCTGAGGCTTTATGGGTTATTTACTCACCTAACTCAAGTCACATCTCAGTTTGTCTTGCTCACATGATCAAAGTAATTAAGGTGATTTCTTACTATAATAGAAGCCAATACTGATTAGGTATCGTGCCAGATTTCAGTATCCTAAGCCACCGGTTTTAATAGAAAGGGAAATTAGAGATAAATCACATTTCTGAACATTTCTCAGTTTTCCAGTTGAGATGTTTGCATTTTAGGGTGTATTATGCCCCCTTTACATTAAATTAGGCACAAGATTTTCTCTTGATGTTTTCTTTACTCAGAATTTTTAAACATGATGAAGCATTTTGTCATCGTTCATGGAGCAGAGCTGCTGTGATGTGCCAAGTGGATTCAATCACAGTGAGAGCCAGAAGAGAAACAAACAAACAAAAAAGTCAATGTGGTTGCTGGCCAGTTCAGCAGAAGCTCTTCTCCATCCAGAAAGCTCAACACCAAGTGCCAGAGAGTTCTGCACATGTTGTGGAGCATTCTGCTGTGCCAGATGGTTAATTGCGCCTCTGTGAAACTAAATATAGGCCTGTCTAAGTGTATGCGCCCAGGTCCACCTCTGATGGTTGTGGGCATGTATGACATTTAAATTTTCAAAGGAAAACAATTTATTTTTCTCCCTCTGTTTTTGAAATCTAGCCATTCAGTCCCAGCAGGCTCCTGGAGCTCAAACAAAAGAGACTCCTCTTTAAATGCTTGATTAATTCAAAACTAGCACATAAAAGCTACGTTCGGCATTAGTTCACCGTGACTGTGAAAAAAAATCATGCAACCCTCTAATCGTTGGTTTGAGGACTGAAATATACTAAATGATTCTGCTTTGCATAATGGTAGATAAAAGCTTTTGTGATGGATAATGGACATTGAGAGCTACAGCTTGAAACCAGACAGTGACAGAAAAGGGCGGTTGTCAAATACAGTGACAAATTTGTTGTATCAACATGGAAACTTAACCAGAGTGCAGCTAAGGAATATCAGTGATATACAGTGCTCAAATTGAAACCTCTGGATAAAACTCTGTCTTACCAGCTATGATGGGAGCCAAGCGGAAGATGTCTGAGAGCCGGCTATTGACTGGCTCATATGGAGAGTATTCCAGTAAATGGTTACCTGCAGGGCAAAACAGATTGTCAACAATGTTTTACTGAAACTGTGTCTGTCTGCTAGTTTTAAGCCATGGTGGGTCTCTGCCAGAAAAGTGATTTATGAGGACTTTGGGGGATGTTGAATTTCTGTCACCACAGGAATAAAGTGAGTGTTCTTTTTATAAAGATTAAGACCTTGTTTTATACTTACAATGACTCCCATTACAGTGCACCACTTGAATTAAAACAAAAAAATCAAACACCATTTCAAATGTGTCCTATAAGCAATGAAAACTCCAAAGTCTGGAGAATCCAGTGCACTAATGTGGAAATATTTATATATATATATATATATGTGTGTGTGTGTGTGTGTGTGTGTGTTTGTATATATATTATTGCCAAAACACAACATAAGCCTTCAATAGCCTATCTATACTTAAGTCACATTTTGATAAACTGAATGCATGTTGCTGATTAAAAAAAAAACTTTTAAGTGAAAGTTTACCCTGATTTTACAGCTTTTTTATACAAGCATCCTAGTGCACAAGGCACGTGCCTCCTCCTGGGTCCAAGCTCACCTTGCAAACTCTGAAATATGCTCCAGAAGATCCGTAGACAGTTCTTCTCCTTCTTCATGCCTCTCCTACACCTGCAGTTGTAAAGCGAGCTCTGCTTCACGGCATCTATAGCGCTGCGGCACTCGCCCTGCGCCTCGGGACCCGTGACGGCGCTGAAGTTGCTCTCCCTCCCCGCCACGCACTGCCTCATGGTCCGGTACTTCGTGCTGCAGGAGTACTCCTTCAGACATTGCTCGCTGGCCTTCACGCAGTCCAGTCGTGCGCTTCTGGAGGCTGAGCTGCCGTCTGCCTTCAAGGTGCACACCGAATCTGCGCGTAAATCCCCCCCCCCCCACACACACACACAAAAGTGGGCTTTTTGGTTGTTTAACGCACAGCAGGAGTTGCAAAACGCTGCTTACAATATAAAATGTAAATGATAATTACAAACTCAATAAACTAGTTTGCCCATGATACGCTTCACTACTCATACAAGCTATTTACTAAAATAAAAAGTGAAAATAAAGCAGGAGAAACTCAGGAAATCGCGTCAATCAACAAATAACAGAATCACTTACCCAGGGTGGACAGTATAAAAACTAAAGTTAAAATCATTGCGCTTTTGGAGATTTCAGGAGTTTGATGCAATTTAAAAAAAAATCTGAACAGAACTTAGACCGGTCCTCTTTCCTCCTGGTTGAACACAATGGGGTTTCAGGTGCTGAAACATCGTGTAGATCCAACAGGGAGGAGAATTCCAGCTCTGCACCCAAGAGTCCAAAACCCGCGAAGTGCAAACAATCAGCCGGACTTCATGCGACAGACAGAGACACGAACCAGCGCTGAGCGACTGTTTCCACTTCGCTGCGCTGCTGATTCGTCTGCACTGCGCGGGCGTGTGAGGCGACACACACAGCCAGACACAGAAGAAAAACAAACACGCACAAAAAAACTACTTTAAAAAAGAAATCAATATCAGTCAGTAGCGAACTCTAAAACTTATCAAAATATTTAAACTTTGATTTGTTTTTATATCAAAAGCCCTGAAGTGAAAGCGTCAAGTTTTCTCCCAAAAGCTATAATATAATAATAATAATAAAATAGATTCCGTAAAGCAGGTGAAAAGACACAATAACCGACTTCTAACCGGACTGTTCTCGCTCAGATGAAAGGTTAAAAAAAAGCTCGAGGTGCGGCGTGTGAGTAAGAGCGTGATACGTCATACGGCCACATCTGTCCTTGTAAACCACTTAAGGGAATCAATTACGTTAAAGACAAGAAGAAAAGCTACAACACTAAAGCATTTTTACGCATCACAGACAGTTTTCAACCATATTCGTCCATCTATTTTAATTTTAAGAAGTTTAGCTTAAAATAAAGTATTATGTTTGTTTTTCTTTAGAATATTAACTTTCAAATCATTTCAGTTTCCCCCTGAATAATTGGAAATCGGAGAAAAAGAAAATCATATTGCTTCTTTATCTAAAATTGCATTCACCATATAAATGGTGATGACTGAATTATGCTGTTTCTATCGAAATGTAAAAGAAAAAGCAAAGAAAGAAAATCTGATTTTAAGAGTTGGTTCAATTCGAGACCTTTGTACTTAACATTTGGGACAGTGTTTTTCTTTTTATGCACAGAAATCTGCTAAATGTGTGTTTCTGAAACATAACAGGAAACAGGCTGCATTGTTGATGGTAACTAAAAGTGCCTTCAGGTTTAAAAAGATTCTTTAGTCAATTCTAAAGTTACTGAACTACTACAAAGTGCATTAAAATAGACAAAAGTCCAACTCATCAACCATCTCACAACCTAACTCTTAATGTTTACTCATTGGATTAAGGTTGAGAAAACTGTACAAAACTTAAAACATGTGTTTAAAAAGTATTTTGAATAGGTTGCGTTTTGCATCTTATGTCTTGTAGCTGCACAGTGGTAAAGTTGGTAGCACTGTTTGCTTGCTGCGTGAAGGTCTTGGGTTTGAAATGTGACTGCACCTTTCTGCATGGGTGACACTAAATAGTATGCAGTCAGATTAAAGGTTGGATATAGAACTTGAACAACATAGCGACATCCAGCGTGTTTATACTGCAATTGCAACAATAGAACAAGGCCTCCAGCTGCCAGGATGCTGATAAGTGAAGTGAGTCACCTAAACTCACTCTAGTTTTTGATCCTCTCTGGCCCCCATCCTCTTCTGAGAGGGTAACAAAATCTCTGAAGCAGCTGCTCAACCCACCAACACTGCCATTCTCCACAGGAACTCCCTCACTTTTACAGACCATTCAACGTTGTGCCCTTCAAAATCAGTATTTTATTAAATTTTAATTAAATTATAATTTTTAAAGGAAATACTGTACTTTCATTCTGCTCCCCAATGCCCAGGTATTTCATTTTTTTTTAATATAGATTTTTATGAAATTGTTCCATATTCAACCTTTAATTGGCCATTCTAAATTGTCCCTATAAATGTGCGTGTGTGTCTGAATGGTTGTTTCTCTCTGTGTGACTATATGATGGACTAGTGACCTGTTCATGGTGTAACCTTTTGCTGGGCAATATGTGCCAACCTTCTGTCCATCTCCTTCATGTAGATTTTGAAATAAACTGAAATTAATTAACATGTTATGTGATATTGCTATTGATTTGTTTATCCTATTCGGTTGAAACATATTTAGATGTACTTTAAATTATATTCATGCATGAAAAGCAAAGAGTCTAAGAGAAAAAATGTAATCAATTTGAACTTGGTTGATTAACCAAGGGAAAAAAAATCAAAAACACAATTATGTTAATTTTTTTACATTAGACACAAGCACGCAAGTCCTGTGTACAACTTACAGTTTTAAAACTGGTTGGCATAGTAAATATGGACATGTACCTAAAGCCACGATGTGCACAAATAAATCCTGCACGGCATAAATTATTAAAATACAGAATTGCAACAGTTCTAGAGTTTAAAAAACTAAATCAGTTTTTAATTCCCAAAGTATAATGGGAGATCTGCTTAAATGAGCATTGATAGCAATCAAAGGTAAAAACTAAAGTTCTTTGAACAGGATACATAAAGACATGATGGATCTTTAGTTTTTAGAAAGCATCTCAGGATCTTCACTAGCTTTCCCAAAGCCAGCACAAATTTGTGCAAAATAGTTGCCCAAGGTTCACTAAGGGTCAACCAAGATTTTCCTGGATCTCTTTTGTTCTCATGCTTTTACGATACAAATACAGCAATCACATTATCAAGTTCCACATTGCAGAGGCTGAAAAGCTGAGGAAAATTATCTGATTTCTGGTTGATACAGGATTTTAGCCGCTGAACAGTCCTGGTAAAACAGCAAAGCAATGTGTGCTATTCAGTTTATAGTACAGCATAATCATCATCTTGTGTCATCATTTTCATCATGTTGACTGTTAATATTTTTTATTACAAAATTTTAACAAAATTGTACAAAAGGCAATTTTTTCCTGTAAACTCAGCGATGTCGCATTCAACAGATGGTAACTGATGTGTGAAGTACATATTTTATATCTATTTTATAATATGCAACAAGCTAGTTATAAAATTTGTTATAGAAAAGTAGATAACTTTTTCAGCTGACCAGAGCTTCATAATCTGTCTGCCTATTTTTATGCAGAAATGTTACAAAACAAATTGAGTTATATGCCCCTGATTGAATAGATACCTGAATGTCTAATATAAATGAGTGCTTACCACATTTCCATTTACTCCAAGTCAAAGGGGGTAAGGGTGGGCATGTCGGTAGGAATTAAATTTCTGGGGGAATTAGTGACCAGAGATGTCTGGGTTAATTAATTAACCACGTGCCATGAATTACATCCCATTAGATGTAAATCATGGCATATTTCTTGACTTTAGTAAAAGGCAGACATTAAGGTTCATCTTTACGTTTAGAGAACAGAAAGACTGAGGCCTATCTAAATTTCTGTATTTATGTTAACACAATGAAATACATCAACAACAGACTTATGGAGTTCTAATTATAACAGTACAGTACTGTAAATATTTGTTTTAGTTAGTTCTAAGTTAAAGTGGATGTCTGAAGTCAATATCTGACTGAGTAAATGAGTCTAATGTATAATCTCCTCTCTATTATTACTCAGTTAATATACATCAATTTTAATTTTAAAAGCTTCTATGAATTGAAGACACACTTAAGGTAAAAAGCGAATATGTTACCAGTGAATTTAGTTCTGTCTACTATACGAAAGCTATTTTTCTTTACCAAATGAAAAATCAATTTTCAATCAGTAACAGGAAGATGCTCAAGCTCTTAGGTCATTTGATCATACGTGGAAGGCATATTCATTACTCTACAAAACTTCCCTTTCAGCATTTTCCATCATGATGATTGTTCATTCAATGTGCCCCACACGAAGCTTTTCCTGAGTGAAACCATTTACACATTAAGATTTATTTAGAAGCAAATCAATGTTATAGTTGTGATCAATGTTAGCCAGTAACTAAGTTCTAAAGCAGGAATCTGCACCTCTGACAGGATGCTGTAAATCAAATCACATGTAGCTCATGTTTATTAATGACCCACTCAGTCAGTTTGGTGTTTATTTAGATACCTGACAATTCCATACTGAATAAGGTTAAAGAGTTTGGCTTATTGATGGACAATATTTCTCCTCTAACTGCCTTTCATACTATACTGTTATTAAATGATCTGTCCTGGATGAACTTGAAAAAAGTTCCTGTTGATAGACTTTCAGATGTAAAGAAATGTAGGTTTAAGAATTTTTACAGTAACTTTAAAAACTTTATTTCTAACTCACAAATAGCAGGAAGAAAATTGAAATGAAAGCAAAGAGGCAGCATGTAGTCTCACTGATTTTGTATTTTTTGCTAAAGCCTCTTTTTCAATAACTACACTATAATAATAAACAGAAGTCACATCTTCAAAAATATAATGAATAGATAGATAAATCTTTTTAGCCACAGAAGGTTAATCTATTTATTTCACAAATAGTAATTCTGCAGATTTAACATTGAATTGTTTCTGCACTTGTATTTTGACCAACGTTCTGTATAGAATTGTCAAGTAACATTTTTGTCATAAAGGCTCTAAAATTTCAAAAATATATTACTCAGATATCACTCAGGTTTATGTTTTTCTTTAATATTTGTGAAGCAATTATTATTTGGAGAATGTCCACCATGAGCTCAAATCCCACTGAAATAAAGAGGAAATGCAGTACCATCTAGTGGAAAACAGAATTATTTACAAGCATGTTTTGACTTTTACTGAATTATTATTATTAGAAGAAAACTGACAACTGTCATTGTAAGTTAGTCTCTAAAACAGTTTTTCATACATTAAATACTATAAAGAGCTGCAAGGTGGCACAGCTGGTAGAACTGTTGCCTTGCAGCAATAAGGTCTTGGGTTTTAAACCAGGCTGGGCTGTTTCTGCATAGAGTTTGCATGCTCTCCCTGTGCATGTGTGGGTTTTCTCTGGGGACTCTAGTGTCCTCCCACAGACCAAAGTGAGTTTAATTGGTAGCTCTAAATTGTCCCTAGGTGTGTGTGTGTGTGTGTGAGAGAGTGGTGGTCTGTCTTTATGTGGACCTGTGATGGACAAGCTGAATGTCCAGGGTGTAACCTCCTGTTGGCTGCTAGAGATAGACACCAGCTGCCTGCAACCCTGAACAGGAGTAAACGGGAATAGATAACAACTGAGTAAATCCTTTAAACAGTTATTATAGCAGGTAATACTAGCTAAAAAGCCTCATGTTTAACACACAGCTTGGCTGTGACAATTACAGGATTTGGTTGTGATTTACATTGGAAAAAATATCATTTGTTTGTCCAAAACATTTTTTTAAAAAGGGCAACTGGACTCTTTTTTCTGCTTTTTGAAGTTTATTCACCTGCATTCCAATAGGATTCTTTAGTTCTGATAATGGTTTAGGAGTTCCAGGCCTATAAGTTGTGACCAAAGTATGAATAGGGTCATTCAAGTCACAGTCAAAGGGCTCATTTGTTTAAGCAGAAAATAAAAGATAAAAATTGAACTGTGATGAATTGGCGACCTATCTAGGGTGTAACCCCACCCCTCACTCAGTGATTGCTGGAGATAGGCACCAACTTCCCGCAACCTTGAACAGTAACAAGCGGGTACAGAAAATGACTGAACACAGCTGACTAAATAGCATAAGCTGAAACATGTATCGTACAATGCCAAAACTCATCACCATTGCAACCAAGAAAAATAACTTTTCTGCTGCCTGTTTTCCAGCTGTGGTGGTAACAGAGGCTGTGGAATCAGACACATTGGTTTCACGTATCCATAACTGAAAAGTAAAATGTAACTTAAGTTATAAACAAGCATAAGAAGTGCCAGCTAATTTTTGAAATAACCAGGGGCTCCAAGTTAACATGTTTTTACCTGGCTTGTTCCAAACTTAGTTCTATTATGTATTAAGCTAGTGACTCAGAACACTTCCATCTACTCAACTGCAAGCACACATTTTTCATAGAATAGGAAATCTGCTTCACAACTGGTAGCTATATGACTAACAGAAAACAAGTTGTACAGTTTGAGGATCAAGAATCATGGTGTGAAGAGGTTAAGTTTGGAGTCCCTCAAGGTTCAGTGTTGGGTCTTTTTTATTTTTATTTATTTTATATTGTTTATAAACATTTATGAAATGTCCATGATTTTTTTTATTTGTAGATGATACTAGCATATTTTGTCCTGGGAATCATTTAAAAGTAAATAGTAATGTAAAAATACATGAGTTAATTCCAGTGTCAGTAGATGATATTTAAATTCAAATGGCATAAAAAGACACATTTCTTGGAGTTATTTTGGATGTTGAACTTAAATGGAAACTACACACAAATATATTAAGTAAAAACGTAACAAAAATGTATGTATGAAAACTACATTAAAGCACATATATATCTGGAGTAAAATTATGGAATGAGTTGGATTATGCTTACAATGATTTAACTTATAATCAATTTTAGAAATGTTATTTAGGAAAAACAGTGAAATAAGTAAAAAAAAAAAAAGACATTAAAAATGTTACATTGTGTGTGATTAATCTAAACACCAAAAACTCACTAATAAAACAAAATAAAGAATTAGTGCATTCAGCTGTTTTTGTTTTAGGAAAGCTGGCACAGTGAGTAAACTAATATACATCATGGCTTTGCTCATTCTTAAGTCAACTGTTGGCACACAGTGAGTTTATTTCTGTGAAATGGGAAAACAACCTAGAATAATGGCATGTTGTGCACAATAAAACCAGCAGGGAGCAGTGTTGGTACATCATTTAGGTCAATGTGAATACTTCAAATGAAAATGGCCTCCTCATTTCATAATACCACCATAGAGATCATCTTAAAATAATGCTGAGTGTTGCACTGCCATTGTCTCATTGCCTCAAATGCTCAGGGAAATATTGGCCTTTGTGCTACGATTGTCTCAGAGACCCTGTTTTATTTCCATCTTTTCCAAAGTTACACTGAACAAAACTGACAACTGAGGTGACACAGTCAGTCATGTGGAACGGTTAATTCTTTTACCCCTCCATAAGCTCAGTATTTATAGGCTTCTTCTAACTCTCCACATGTAAATGCAGACTGTGAGTGGGAGTCACAGTCCTTAAGGAACGCGACCAGCTTGCTTTATGATAATAAAACAGAGCTACAGTATTTCTCAGTTGTATCTCATTCTACATGTTAATTTGAAATGGTCTTGTTCCAGATCTCTTTTCTCTGTAGCAATTGTGTTATTGTTCTAGTGCTCCTCTTGTAGTCTGCAATGTTATTCTGGTAGAATGAGGATTTGAATCCAATAAAATGCTTCAGGCGGGGCCCTTCATTTAGCCCACTTTGTGATGTCTGCAATGTTTTGGCATCCTGTTGGTTTTAATAGAGCCAGACATATTTAGGCTTGTTGTGTTGTTGTAGAGCAATTACGACAAGCTGCTGTTGCTCCCACTTGGTAAGCATCCAAAATGTCCATATCATACTGTGTTTTCAGAAGGATGGAGCAATATTTAAACAAGAGTGTGTATACTTTCATAAAACAAGGCTACATCAAGCACAAAAAAGACCCCCAAGATGAAACTAATTTATCTGACTGAGAAAAAACCTGAGTGAAGGAAGTTTGTTCTGTATTAAATTTTAGATTTATATTTCTTCATAGCTTTTTGTTTTTTGTTTCTTCCAAAATGATGAGAGCAGAAAGAGTCTTATATTCATAAAATATAACAAAAGTTAAAATGTTCAAAAACATACATACAATTGGTGTTTGGGTATACCATAAGAGATGCAAACACAAGGCATCTAGATAAATTCATTACAAGGGTGCCTCATATTTTGTTGCCAGTTACAGAAATTCTTTGAAATGTTTGTAAGGGTATTTAAAAAATCTCAGTGTCATCTGATTTGTAATTTTGTGTATGAGAGAGCACTTATTGTTCAATATGAGCCTCAAGTAAAAGCTGTATGTTGTACTGCAGCAGCTGGGAACTTTGAGGTTTTCATTGTTACTTCGGTATTGTGTTTTATTACAGATTATGTTGTGAATTGGCGCTGTATAAAAAAACTGAATTGAGCTGAAATACTAATGTTAAACGTCTGGCCTTACATAGTTAATACACTTGCTCTGGTCAGCTGAGTCTGTGGTTAATCACTCTGCTTCATCAGTGCACCACATTACTGCTTCAGTTAATGTTGACATTTTGTTGATTATCTCTACAAGTCCTGCATTATCCAATTATGTGTCCCTTAATTTTTTTTTTCATACTACAGAGAAATGCTTGGAAGTACTTGAAATCACTTAACAAAATGTTCTGTTTCTTTCTAAGTTTATTTACAGGAAATTGATAGATCTCAGTCTCCACCATATTAGCAGTAAATGCTGTTTGAAATGACAAAACCTTAATCTTCTGTGATTCTCTTTTTTTGTTAGCTGTTAGCTCCTCTAGCTTGGGAACCCCCTCTCATGTTTTCATATACGGATCTCTGACCTCTGTCAGCTAACTGTAAGTATAACTGGCCAATCAAATGTACCTCATACAAAGAAACCAAAATATCAATTTAATTTAAAGATAGGAGAAGGCACAAAGTCAATGAAGCTGTAGTGTGAATACTCAGAATGTTGGGGGATCAGAAATCCGGGGAGGAGCAGGATTAGGAAAACAGAGCTCTTTATCTCTGCATTATTTACATACGTATGTCATTAGTGAACCTGCAAGTATGCATATCTGTTTGGACACATTGCTGATTACCTTTTTTTTAAGTGTCCATTACTGTCATTGCTATTACACATGTTGTCGAATAAACCTTAAATTGATTTGGCTTGTTCAAACACTGGTATAATAGTGCACTTTAAGTTACAATTCTTGCATTGTGCTTACTTCTGTTCAGCCAACGTTATTATTTTTCTTGGCTTTCATTGTTTTCTTTTACAATCATTTTGTCCTCAGTATTCATGCTTGGTATTCCATTCCACGTGTCCAATTATCCTTGATGTGATAACAGCTACAATACAACACACAAGGGTAAACGGGTACTCTATCTAGGAACACATCTCCTTTGGACCAAGTCCTCCCTCTTGCATTTGGGTAAAGAACATGCCAAGTCCCTCTGGATAATAATTTACAAGCATTTGCATTTTTGTGGTTTAGAAACAAGACACATTTGTTTACACATGTGGACAAAATTGTTGGTACCCTTCAATCAGTGAAAGAAAAACTAAAAATGGTCACAGAAATAATTTTAATCTAATAAAAGTAATATTGAATAAAAATTCTATGAATGTTAACCAATGAAAGTCAGACATTACTTTCAGTCAGTCAGTGGGCCTATATATAGGGCTTCAGGTAGTCACTGTTTGGTGACATGGTGTGTACCACACTCAACATGGACCAGAAGAAGCAAAGGGAGCCAACCTCCCTGGTTGAGGCCACAGGAGGAAAACTGATAACAAATCAAAGAGATGGCAAGGCAGGGACGGACTGGGACTAAAAAACAGCCCTATAGGCTGACAATGACTATAGGCCCGGCCCAAAATAATCGGCGCGCGTAAATTCGGCAGCAACAATATGTGGCATTTGCTATCAAACCATCAAAATTATAACAACAGCACTGATGTTGACTATATATTGTATTAAAAGCCTATTATTCTAGATTAACTTGAATACTCACATCGAAATGGAGGTGTCAACATCGATTATATAACATGGTGTTATATAATCGATTCAAAATGCACCATTACAAATGTAACTACTGTATTTAAAATCTTAAAAGTTTGTAAGCATTAACTGTAACACTACTACCAACCTTTTTACGTGAAAGCACAACATATTTATTAATTTTAGCTACTGCATGTGGCCTTTTACAGCTAAAATGTTGAAGTTTAGCTGTTTTAACTACCGTAATCATTTAAAAAAATTGCAACCTAAACATGAATTTCTAATATCAACCCTTGCAAATATCTGTTTCTCCTCTTACAATATGTTCCATATTTACTTGCCCTGGATCTGTCTGTGGAACCAGCTCATCTTTCAGTCCCTCACGGGGAGCCACAGTCACGACCTTCTACTTCCGGTCCATGGGTCCCCTGGATGAAAAAATAATGAATGAAAGTTAATGGAGCGATAAAAGTTATTTTCTGATCCAGTTTGAAATGCACCATGGATCAAACATATGATGTTCGTGAGTTGTAAAGACAAGTTTTGATGCCGAGAAAGCATCCCCATTTTCGACACGCGGCAAAAGTTAGTTTTTTCATTTTTCATTTCATTTCATATTTTGTGTGAAGACACGTAACAGACTACAACTATTTGTCTTGTAAAATTGAGTCACCATACCGCTCAGAAGGAGAAGAATAAGAAGAGGAACAATGGCGGTGTGTTTAGCGAGCTTCACCTCCTTCTATCAGGACAAAGGAAGGAGCATTAAATGACTAGTTTTGTGGTGACATCCAGGTACAAAACACACTGGCATTGTTGCGTAAAAACGAGGGAAAAGTTGTGTCCAGTGTGTCTCAGGAAACCTCCCACTGTGCTGTGGAAACAGTTCTCCATGCAGCAGGTCACACTAGCTACGTTTACATGGGCACATTTAATCAGAATAAACGCCCAATCGGAACAAAAAGACGTCATGTAAACATGTCAATCAGAATGTTTTGATCCGATGCAGCCTGATCCGAAAGAAATTTACTTCCGATCGAGAGGGGTGGTTTTGTCCGATCTTAATTCGGATAGACGTGCATGTACACACCCATTCGGAAAGAAAGGGTGAAAAAAGCCCACTGCGCATGCGTACAACTTCAGCGTGACGTCTTTCCGCTTTCGCAGACTCAAGTAGAAAACATGGCGGGAGGTAAACAGAAGTGATCTGCTGGTGCAGTCATCCTGTCATCCTGCTCTCCTCTCCTGTGGTGGAGGAGCAGTAGTAATATGTATTCAACCTCTAGCTTGGTTAATGCGACCAGTAAAAACCCAAACATAAAGGTAATCACCCGCAGAAGGTCCATATTGGGGAAAACGTGAGTCAGCTCGAGCACACGATGGGGCGGGAAAGACGTGCAGAAAGGACGGAGTTTGTTTACTTTTTTTTCTTCCCCCGGAAAGACAACTCGCTGTGCGCATGCTCAACTCATTTAACCTGATTGAGTGCTTGGTGAATGTGTACTCATGGCATGATCAGATAATTTCAGTTAGTGTCCATGTAAACAGGGATTTGGGAATTCCGATCGACCAAGATTTTAATCAGATTGGGGAAATTTGGCGCATGTAAACGTAGCTACTGACGAGATGCTGAGTGAAGACAAATCACTCCTCAATGTGCAGCAGGATGGTGTCACGCACCCGAAAAAGAGTTTTTCATTATAATAAAGTTACAGCCCTCTGCTAGTCATAATTTTAAACTTCCTGAAAACTTTATTTTCTTTACAGACTTCTCTATCACTGGGTTTAGCAAGTTTTCCATTCAGTTTTATTCTACCAGAAAACATTTTTCTTACTTTCCTTATCATGTGTCTCCTGGTGTTCTCTTCTTTATATTTTCAGACAGATGTTTTATCCCTCCTCACTCCTGTAACAGTCCAGGATCAGTGCCGCTTGACAAACCGAGTTAGCATCGCTACATCGAGCTAGCTCTGAGAGAAGCCTCTCACAGACTGCTTTCCTTTCTCATAACCGACTGTTTGATAGCAGATAATCTCTCGGTATTTCAACGTGGTTTGGGGTGCTTTAAAATTTGCCAGTCGTGAAGTTATTTTCTCAGCGTTTATTGGCTAAATTAAGTTCTTCCATTTGGCAATGCAGATCTGCTATTGGCTAATTCGATCTAAGAACCCACCTCCTGAGGGCGCTTTCTCCAGGCCTCAGAGCTGAACTAGACATATGAGAAGTGAAGCTGCAGGAGGAAATCATATTTTACAAAGCAATTTGTGTCTTTCAGAAATCATTTATACAATCTTCTCAGTATTTTCTAACTCTAAATACATGTAATAAAAAAAAAGAAGTATTTCTTATTTGTTGGCACATAATGTTTTTGATAGGGAAGGTGGTGCCCTAGCGCCCTCTATTGGCCAGCCACCACTGGTTAATACCACTGGCTAATGCTGGGCGGCGCACAGTGAAAATTAAATGGGCCCCTACAGGACAGTGGGGGACTTTGAGAAAGAAAAAAATGTGTCATTTTTTTCTACAGTATATTACAAAACCAGATCAGACTATCACTTTTATGGAATTTCAAAAAATCATACATAACTTCTTAAAAGGGGAAAACTCCGGATTTCAGCTTTAACATTTATAGAATTTTTATTTACTTTCGTCAGATTAAAGTTATTTTTGTGATCATTGTTGAATTTTTCTTTCATTGACCAAAGGCTACCTGTCAGGTTCTCAGCAGCTGGTGTGTGGTGTTTGTGTTTTGGATGGACTAACCTTCTCATTGCAGGGCGTGGCAGCAGCTGATCAGTGGTTCCAGGTGCGGCTCGTTACCCAGCCCTCTGTTGCTGGGTATTTAAGCAGAGGAGGAACTGGAGACAGACGCCAGTTTGTTACAACACTTACAGTGGTAACGTGTGGCCTGATTAGTAAAAGCCTGAGCACGACTTTAGTAACTAGAGTACTTATCTGATCTTCTCCTTCCCGTCTCCTAGTCCTGGTCCTGGTCTGTCTCTGGTCCTCTCTGGATCTCCCGCACCTGCGCTGGTCAGAGTGACAACATCGCTGTCACCCCTGCCTCATCGTCAAACCCGGAAACTACCATAGACTCTGGATTACTTTCACCATCATCATCTCCTGGGAAACTCACCACCACCACTGCTGGCTCCTCAGTCCTCCTCCACGCACTCCCTGCCTTCCCTGCACCTTAAGTTCTGTGAGCACGTTCCCCGCGCACCGCAGACAACACCTCAGTGCAAGTCATAATTAATCATCCACTAACCTGTTTCTCCTATTTGCCAGATCTCATCCCGAGCCGTTCCAGTCCCGGATCTCCTGCCTCTCGCACATTCCCCTGTATTGTTATTCACTGTATATGTTAAATACTGTTTAACTTTTCAAAAGACTCCTGTGTGTTGGTCTGAAGTCTGGGTTCACACTAGAGTTCTCTACAAACCTCCAGGCATGACACTACCAACAATTTTGTCCTTGTGTGCATTCAATATTTTGCAAAACACACTGAAAACAGTTACTGTTGCAGTTCAAAAGGTGACTTCTTTCTAAAAAGTGGTGCTATTGTTGAGTAGTAGTTTGAAAGACTAGGTGGAGACTCAAATTTGCAAGAAAATGTTCCAATTTTCAGCTAGAATAACACAGAATTGGTAGTTTTGTGTACATTCAAACTACAAATAAATCACATCATTGTTCCAACATTTATCTGAATGTCACTGAATTACACTGTCTTAACTTTTAATTTAATAGGTTTTTAACCCCATAAAGTTATATCACATGTCTACTCTTTCTTCCATCTTAAACTTTCTCATTCAAAAATGAACAAAACTTCAACTTGATTTTTCCACTCTCTATTTTCCAATTTTGATCCCCATTACTGCACTTCTACAGGTAACTTCTGCAGTTACCCCTGTGGTTTGTAACATTTCTTATGAGGAACACCTACAGTGGGGCAAAAAAGTATTTAGTCAGCCACCAATTGTGTAAGTTCTCCCACTTAAAAAGATCAGAGAGGCCTGTAATTTTCATCATAGGTATACCTCAACTATGAGAGACAAAATGAGGAAAAAAAATCCAGAAAATCACATTGTCTGATTTTTAAAGAATTTATTTGCAAATTATGGTGGAAAATAAGTATTTGGTCAATAACAAAAGTTAATCTCAATACTTTGTTATATAGCCTTTGTTGGCAATGACAGAGGTCAAACGTTTTCTGTAAGTCTTCACAAGGTTTTCACACACTGTTGCTGGTATTTTGGCCCATTCCTCCATGCAGATCTCCTCTAGAGCAGTGATGTTTTGGGGCTGACGCTGGGCAACACGGACTTTCAACTCCCTCCAGAGATTTTCTATGGGGTTGAGATCTGGAGACTGGCTAGGCCACTCCAGGACCTTGAAATGCTTCTTACGAAGCCACTCCTTCGTTGCCCGGGCGGTGTGTTTGGGATCATTGTCATGCTGAAAGACCCAGCCACGTCTCATTTTCAATGCCCTTGCTGATGGAAGGAGGTTTTCACTCAAAATCTTACGATACATGGCCCCATTCATTCTTTCCTTTACACGGATCAGTCGTCCTGGTCCCCTTGCAGAAAAACAGCCCCAAAGCATGATGTTTCCACCCCCATGCTTTACAGTAGGTATGGTGTTCTTTGGATCCAACTCAGCATTCTTTCCCCTCCAAACACGACAAGTTGAGTTTCTACCAAAAAGTTCTATTTTGGTTTCATCTGACCATATGATGTTCTCCCAATCCTCTTCTGGATCATCCAAATGCTCTCTAGCAAACCGCAGACGGGCCTGGACGTGTCCTGGCTTCAGCAGGGGGACACGTCTGGCACTGCAGGATTTGAGTCCCTGGCGGCGTAGTGTGTTACTGATGGTAGCCTTTGTTACTTTGGTCCCAGCTCTCTGCAGGTCATTCACTAGGTCCCTCCGTGTGGTTCTGGGATTTTTGCTCACCATTCACATAGGGCTAATATTTTTGACCAAACAATGTTTTACTATATTTGATATAAAACAGTCTAAAAAATTATTTTATATGACAAAATGTACCAAAAGCTAATTAATAGCACTAATGAATTTTTTGCTTACATCTACCACTGTAACTTGATTTATTCTAACCTGATTAAATTGCTGGAATGTCAATTTAACAATTTAATTGTCTTGTCACATACTATCTAATGTCTAAGATGCACTATGAAGAAAATCAGTAATAGCATGATGAAACTTTACTCTTAAATGACTATATAATCCATGTAATGGACCTTCTATCTGTCCAGGGTGTAACCCTGCCTCTCGTCCAATGACAGCTGGGGATAGACACCAGCTCCCTGTGACCCTGAACAGGAGTAAGCAGGTTAAGAAAATGACTGACTGAGTGACTACATATAC
>SSNP01000096.1:828815-846147 GCA_006937955.1 Pachypanchax playfairii
GTATATGTAGTCACTCAGTCAGTCATTTTCTTAACCTGCTTACTCCTGTTCAGGGTCACAGGGAGCTGGTGTCTATCCCCAGCTGTCATTGGACGAGAGGCAGGGTTACACCCTGGACAGATAGAAGGTCCATTACATGGATTATATAGTCATTTAAGAGTAAAGTTTCATCATGCTATTACTGATTTTCTTCATAGTGCATCTTAGACATTAGATAGTATGTGACAAGACAATTAAATTGTTAAATTGACATTCCAGCAATTTAATCAGGTTAGAATAAATCAAGTTACAGTGGTAGATGTAAGCAAAAAATTCATTAGTGCTATTAATTAGCTTTTGGTACATTTTGTCATATAAAATAATTTTTTAGACTGTTTTATATCAAATATAGTAAAACATTGTTTGGTCAAAAATATTAGCCCTATGTGAATGGTGAGCAAAAATCCCAGAACCACACGGAGGGACCTAGTGAATGACCTGCAGAGAGCTGGGACCAAAGTAACAAAGGCTACCATCAGTAACACACTACGCCGCCAGGGACTCAAATCCTGCAGTGCCAGACGTGTCCCCCTGCTGAAGCCAGGACACGTCCAGGCCCGTCTGCGGTTTGCTAGAGAGCATTTGGATGATCCAGAAGAGGATTGGGAGAACATCATATGGTCAGATGAAACCAAAATAGAACTTTTTGGTAGAAACTCAACTTGTCGTGTTTGGAGGGGAAAGAATGCTGAGTTGGATCCAAAGAACACCATACCTACTGTAAAGCATGGGGGTGGAAACATCATGCTTTGGGGCTGTTTTTCTGCAAGGGGACCAGGACGACTGATCCGTGTAAAGGAAAGAATGAATGGGGCCATGTATCGTAAGATTTTGAGTGAAAACCTCCTTCCATCAGCAAGGGCATTGAAAATGAGACGTGGCTGGGTCTTTCAGCATGACAATGATCCCAAACACACCGCCCGGGCAACGAAGGAGTGGCTTCGTAAGAAGCATTTCAAGGTCCTGGAGTGGCCTAGCCAGTCTCCAGATCTCAACCCCATAGAAAATCTCTGGAGGGAGTTGAAAGTCCGTGTTGCCCAGCGTCAGCCCCAAAACATCACTGCTCTAGAGGAGATCTGCATGGAGGAATGGGCCAAAATACCAGCAACAGAGTGTGAAAACCTTGTGAAGACTTACAGAAAACGTTTGACCTCTGTCATTGCCAACAAAGGCTATATAACAAAGTATTGAGATTAACTTTTGTTATTGACCAAATACTTATTTTCCACCATAATTTGCAAATAAATTCTTTAAAAATCAGACAATGTGATTTTCTGGATTTTTTTTCCTCATTTTGTCTCTCATAGTTGAGGTATACCTATGATGAAAATTACAGGCCTCTCTGATCTTTTTAAGTGGGAGAACTTACACAATTGGTGGCTGACTAAATACTTTTTTGCCCCACTGTATATACAGAAGGTGCAGACAATAATAAAACAAAATTGGCTGTTTCTGTCATGGTATACTACCAGGTGGGGGTTGTTTAGAACTCCAAAGGCGACCCAACTCCAAGACACACACGAGAGAAACAGGAATCAGTGAAAGTGAGTTTATTTTTATACATGCACGAAACAACAGTACAGTGGAATGAAATGTGCACGATGAAAAACACAGGACTGGAACTGAGGCGGGGTGGAGACTCGATCCTGGAGGAGAGGCTCATTAGAGACACCTAATAAACAACCCGCTGCAGTGTGCGGGGAATCGTGCGTGGATACTCACAGTGACGCTGAGACTGAAGCTGCGTGAGGTGAGATCCGGGGACACTGCAGCGGGGGGTGGTGCTCCAGGAGTCGAGGCAGTGTGGTGAAGTCCGGGACGTGGTGCTGTCGCCACAGACGTAACTGTGGCAGGGGTGACAGCAGCGCTCTCACCGGAGAGGTGTGGATCCAGAGGAGACCAGGGACAGACAGGAAGCCAGAGAGAAAGGGCCTGTCGCGTAATACCGCAACTTGAGCAGGAGAACCGTGGAGAGCCAGTCCGCTGTAACGGGGGTGGCTGACCACGTAGAGGCACCGGAAACTGGAGGAACGCTCCAGGACACGGGACGCAACTTGAGCAGGAGAACCGTGGAGAGCCAGTCCGTTGTAACGGTGGTGGCTGACCACGTAGAGGCACCTGAAACTGGAGGAACGCTCCAGGACACGGGGCACGATTAGGCTGTGGAAGAGTACGAACTGGCCCTGTCTGTGGTTCTCCCTCTGATTAAATACCCAGCTCTCCTGAGCTGGGTAACGATCCACACCTGCAACCACTGATGACTGCCACGCCCTGGAAATGACAATTAGTGTCACAGAAACACTCCACCCACCAGCTGCAGAGATCCCCACAGTCACCAGTGAACACACAACTACAGTGAAACAAAAGCCATCACCAAAACACAAGCCCAAACAAAACCCCAGACCCTGACAGTTTCACAATAGCCCAGGGATGAAGCCTGTGTAGCTGCCAGTGGGGTCTGGAAAATTGTCCTGTATACGCCACACACAGCAGCTTGGGATGACAACGCGTTGACCAGCCCGTAGTCTTCCATGCTGCCACAAAACAAATTGTCTGTAAGCTGCATGCCTGAATTCTCTGTTGTCCTGCCCAGGGACACGTCCTCTACTGCGTGGCTGATAGTCAGAGCTGGCTGGACTGGAGGGGACATCGAAGCTGGGAAGCTCTTAATTTATGAAATATGTGTCAGAGCATGTCTGGTTTGTTATAAACGGGTAAATAACATATCTAAAAAAGTACAAAAATAACCCTACAATACTTTACACACATTTTTTATATGAATTCAAATATGTTGTAAGCCTATTCTTACACTCCATGTACAAGTACTATCATCAGTGGATAACTTTGTGTGATTTCATGATTTTTTATTTCGATGTCCCAAGCTGGACACTTGCTGTAGTGGTGCAATTTTACATTTCATACAGTATAATACAATGCCTAATATAACAGCAACAAAAAATATGGATACAGTATCAGTGCAGTAATAACAATCAAATCAATACTGCTTAGAAATATTACTCGTTGGACACAGTTTTCCACAAATAAAGTCTGAAGTCACTTTCAGTCTCATGTTTTTACTCAGGAAATATAGTTCTCATTAGATTATCCAAAGGTAAGAGACAGTTGTGGCTATGTTTTGCATTCTAAAAAAGAGAGAATTCACGTGCGTGTATGCCGCCCTGGTGATCATTCACTAACCTGTCAGTTACAAATTAGCAGGCACCTTGTCTCCCGTTTGTAATAAGCTATTTGCGTTTCTGCGGAAAATAAATAAAAAATACTATAATTACCTCTTCCGAAGAGTCCATCTTTTTTCAACAGCTGTCCTTATTCAAACAGAATAGAAATGTTGTTGAATCGCGAATCACAGCGGTAGACCGATACCGGTTGGGATCACAACGGCAGAGGGATAGCGGTTGGGATCACAACGGCAGAGGGATAGCGGTTGGGGGCAGTTGGGCGTACGTCATATGGAAGCGCCAGCTTCATTGTTGTAATAACGCAAAAATTCCGCTAGGGGGCGACAGAAGTTACGCACTATAGCTTTAAAATGGTGTTTGGTTTGTTTGGTTTTGTTTGGTTTTTTTGCTACAAAAAAATGAAAATAAAATGGACTGTTTTTCGAGAAATTAACGTGTGAATACACTTTGACTTACAGACGTTGATCCACCTTATCTCAGGTCACTAGACATTGTTCTATAACATATTAAAGCACCTTTCACATATCTGTTACCATGGCAATGCCATTTGCCATCAAACACACTCAGTGAGCTAATGCCGCTTTTCCACCGACAGAACACGGTGCGGCTCGGTTCACTTTAGCCCCCTGCGGACTCTTTTCCACCGCCTTTCTCGGGTCTAAACCGCGTCATTCCGCGCCAACCCGGACTCTTTTTTCAGACCACCTCCTCGATGGTCCGAACCACACACCCACCTGTCTACTGATTGGTCCAGTAAACTGCTACCAGTGACATGACTACTACGTAGTGGTAGCCCCTGATTGGTCCGGCTGTGTGTGGTGTTCACGTGGTGTGATATAGAAGCGCTCCCGCAAAAGGCTTTATAAAAAAAAACTCCCAGCAACCATACAAATATTTAATTTTAAAATAAAATTGACTTTGGACAATTGCGACTTCCTCCACAAGAACCAAAAATCAAACCAACCAAAATGAACCATAGACAGAGCGCAAAGTACAAAAACACACGTATATCCGCCATTGTTGTTGTTGTTTCACGCGCTGTGACGTCGCGGACAAAGACTTTTGCGCGCCACTTTTCATAGCCAGATGGGCACGCCCCTATCCCCACTTACGTCCGCTTTATGTTTCCACTGCCTCAAGCGAGTTGATCCGCGCTATACTGTACCGCTCTCAAGCGCCGATTTGTCGGTGGAAAAGGGGCATAATAGAGACCACAATAGGATTTGTGACCTCATGTCATACAGTACAGACCAAAAGTTTGGACACACCAGAATGAGAAGGTGTGTCCAAACTTTTGGTCTGTACTGTATATCAAAGCTATTGGCTTGATAATAAGTCATCATGTGAACATGGAATTTTGGGTTACCATGGCAACTGCATTGATTCAGTTTCACATTTTTAGATTGATTACTATGGGTACATGCTTTGACCTACAGATGTCATTACAACTTTTATTGAAAGTTGAAGCTTTTACATATTTGTCACCAAATTGCCATGGCAACACCATTCTCCATCACAGCAGACACTATGGAGCCTGTGTACATGTGATTCATCAAAGGGATCTCGTGGCCCAGGAGAACTCAATCATCATGTGTATCTTAAATTTGGGGTTACCATAGCAATGGAATCCATTTAAAAACCACACCCCGTTGTAATCTAGAATATAGAATAACTTTTGAAATCATCACAGATTGATAATATACTCCCATATTATTTTGACTCTTTCAGCCTTGTCATTACATTTGCAGCACCTGTCAGCTGTCACACATACCCAGTATCAGAAATTGCAGCTTTCTGATTGGCTGAGTGGCAATTCCTCTCAACGTTTCTACAGGAACTTTTCGAGATTTTACCTTGTACTGCTATAAATATGTACAGTGGCCATGATGTAGACTCAGCCCCCTTCATCCCCTTGGGCAGCTTGTGTTTGTGTGTGTGTTTATATACATACATGGCGATGGTGTAGCCATTCAGGCTAGGGTTGTTGAGCAGGTTGTACCCCATCACCTCATTCTTTTGGAGAGGTGGTGGAGGTGAGCCCTGGTGCAGGCCCTGAATGATTTTTGAGGAAACTGTGGCTTGGTATTCTGTCTACCCCCCACCCCGAGGTAAAAGCAGTACACCAATAATGGCTCCAATAAGAGCCAATAGGATTCAGTCGTCTAAATGTGATTAGGATTTCATTTTTTTCTTCAAAGAATTTACATAAGAAATCTTCTGTCAGATTTGCATTTACTTTGGGGGAACTGGCATTCAGATAGTTAACAAAGTCTTAGATTAGAAAATAAAAAAACATTGTTTTCTTTGTTTTATATAAATTAAAATGACAAGATATCACTCATTACTTTAGATTTTCCTTTAGATCTTTATGTTCTTCCAGTTTTCTCTGTGACAGTCATGCATGCAGTATGAGGCCTCTTCCATAATCTGGTGTGTGGGAGCACTTGTGTGTAGGTGCAGTCTCTCCTCTGTTGCCAGGTTTCTGAGAATAAGCCGCCAGTAATGCAAAGTGTCATCATGACCATCTCTATTATTATGTTAATAGATTGTTGCTAACCAATTGCTATTGCTGCAAACAGTTTGCTGCCTGTCATTATTCACAACACCTTGAGGCAGCTTATTGCCCTCTGTTCTAATTCTTTTTACTCACACAGAGGACAGCTGATTTACATCACACACTGGCCACACAACCTTGACTAATTTAAACATGATGTTTATCTATGATTGCATTTCAGAGCAACATATAAAGAGCATAAATATAGCAAAATTTAGGGTCCCCCCCTTTTTAACCTGTTCCGTCCTGATATGTTTGACTGACAGAATTGTGGGTCTGGGTGTCTTATTATCCAATCCAATCCAACTTTATTTATTACCACTTTAAAACAACCAGCACTCGACCAAAGTGCTGTATGTTAAATACACGATAAAACAAATACAAAAGAAAACAGCCCTATCTAATGAATAACGAAAAAATCTAAAATCAACCAAATTGAAATAAGCTCAATGCAACATCTCACATGGTGTCAAAAGCCTGGGAGAAGAGATGTGTCTTTAAAAGGGATTCAAAAACAGAGATAAAGAGGCCAATTTGATCTCCAAAGTTAAACCCTTCTGCATTCTTGAAGCTGCTACGATCGATCACTCTGTTCTAGATCGGTGGTCAGAACGTTTGTTTTTGTTCTCCAAAAGGAGCCACAGTTGAACCACTGTCAAAACCCTGCTGTGTACCTGCTTTGTGTATGTGAGTGAGCCATCTTCCTTGATAGAAGATCTTTGGTTAAGTCGCGCTGATTCATTGGGAAATGAACAGACGTAGCGAAACAACCGTTTTTTGTAAAGAGTTGCTCTCAAACCAGTTAATAAAAACAACAAACAGAAGACACAACAAGCCCTTCTTCTTCCATGTCGTTTCTTTTTTATATTTTTCTTTTATATTTATCTTTTATCTGTGATACTACTCCCTGCTGAAACAGTCCTGATGCTCTCCGAAAGAAAAATAATATAATGTAACTCACCGTCACAGAGCCATCATCTCGAACAAAAACAATCCTTTTAGGTCCAATTAATGTACTCCAAAAAATAACAATAATATAAATAGAAGAAAAGACTATAAAAACAAATAAACGTGAAATAAAACAATTTAAAAACACTCAATCATAAAAACCTCTCATGCAGACTTAAAGGCCAGGCGAAATAAGTGGGTATTAACAGAAGATTTAAAATATGGACAGTGAGGATGCCTGGCAAATCTGCAGTGCCAAATTTTCCTCTGGGAAGGTGCGCTGCTAAAATGGATGTCTCTGGCTGGGATGAAATATGCGGTGAAAGAGGTGACCTGGGTTGATTGACATACAGTACAGACCAAACTTTTGGTAACTAAAGTCACGGTCACTAAAGACAAATGACGACAAAGAGACATTCCTGCCTTCCATTCAAAGAGAATGAGAAGGTGTGTCCAAACTTTTGGTCTGTACCGTATATAAATTATGAAAATTAAGAAACATTTCCACACAAAGTTGTACAAATGATAAATTTAACTTAACTCTAATCATTTAAATTCATTACTATAAATTTAAGTTAAATATAATACTTTTTTAATATTTAGATACTGGTTTTAAATTCTCAAGCACACAATAAATTAAACAACAATATTATTTACTTTGAAACATACCGTTAAATGTAAGTAAAAAAAACCTTGCATGACAAAGTTGTGTAATGAAAGTTTAGTTTTCTCTTGGAAACAAAACCTGTTCTCTTTTAACAACCCAAGGTGTTGTTGTTGCAGTTCAAAATACACAAGTTTAATGTCTCCTGTTTACAATATTTCCAAGCTTCCTGCTGCAAAATCTGGATAGACACTGGAAACCAAGAAATGTGTCAATAAACTGGTCAAAATCTGTAGCTGTACAGTTATTACTGTAGTTTAAACATATTCATAAGGTTCCAGTCTTTAGCCAGATGTTCTAATATCTTACAGTTTGGACACACCTTCTCATTCAAAGAGAATACCTTAGAGCAGAACTGCTCAGCAGGTCTCCTGTGCTCACCTGTAAAACAAAGCAATATTTCTGTTGTAGTTTTAACACCAAACTCTTGACCGGTTCAGCACTCTGATAACAGCTGGAGATCTGGAACTCTGTTCAGCTCATCTACACTCATCGAAAGGATTATTCGGAACACCTGTTCAATTTCTCCTTAATGCAATTATCTAATCAACCAATCACATGGCAGTATCTTGAATGCATTTAGGGGTGTGGTCCTGGTCAAGACAATTCCCTGAACTCCAAACTGAATGTCAGAATGGGGAAGAAAGGTGATTTTAGCAATTTTGAGCATGGCATGGTTGTTGGTGCCAGACGGGTCTGAGTATTTTACAGTCTTACTGGGATTTTCACGCACAACCATTTCTAGGGTTTACAAAGAATGGTGTGAAAAGGGAAAAACATCCAGTATGCAGCAGTCCTGTGGGTGAAAATGCCTTGTTGATGCTAGAGGTCAGAGGAGAATGGGCCGACTGATTCAAGCTGATAGAAGAGCAACTTTGACTGAAATAACCTCATTACAACCGAGGAATGCAGCAAAGCATTTGTGAAGCTACAACACGCACAACCTTGAGGTGGATGGTCTACAACAGCAGAAGACCCCACCGGGTACCACTCATCTCCCTACAAATAGGAAAAAGAGGATACAGTTTGCATGAGCTCACCAAAACTGGACAGTTGAAGACTGGACAAATGTTGCCTGGTCTGATAAGTCTCAATTTCTGTTGAGACATTCAAATAGTAGAGTCAGAATTTGGTGTAAACAGAATGAGAACATGGATCCATCATGCCTTGTTATCACTGTGCAGGCTGGTGGTGGTGTAATGGTGTGGGGGATGTTTTCTTTGCACACTTTAGGCCCCTTAGTGCCAACTGGGCATCGTTTAAATGCCACATGCTACCTGAGCATTATTTCTGACCATGTCCATCCCTTCATGACCACCATGTGCCCATCCTCTGATGGCTACTTCCAGCAGGATAATGCACCATGTCATAAAGCTCCAATCATTTCAAATTGGTTTCTTGAACATGACAATGAGTTCACTGTACTACAATGGCCCCCACAGTCACCAGATCTCAACCTGATAGAGCATCTTTGGGATGTGGTGGAACGGGAGCTTCATGCCCTGGATGTGCATCCCATAAATCTCCATCAACTGTAAGATGCTATCCTATCAATATGGACCAACATTTCTAAAGAATGCTTTCAGCACCTTGTTGAATCAATGCCACGTAGAATTAAGGCAGTTCTGAAGGCGAAAGGGGGTCAAACATCGTATTAGTGTGGTGTTCCTAATAATCCTTTAGGTGAGTATGTATGTCCTAGCAATGTTTACCTTGTTAATCTTCAAGGAGCTACAAGCTACTGTAACCAGGTCCAGCTTCAGCTCACCGGCACATTTACATAAGCTTTCAACTCTGCTTTGTGTTTTTTTTTTTTTTTAATGAAGACGAGGGACTCCAGGATGACCGGACACATTTACTTCCAGCATAAACCACAGCGCTGAGTCTGTACAACTGTCTCAGTATTGCACGCTAACACAGAGTAGCACATTAGCATGTTATGAATGAATAAATTAAAAGCAAAATACCAAAATACTTGTACTGGACACTTGTCTAGTAAACAGCCATGACACTCTGTGTAGCTACATGGTTTTCTGCATTAATTACAACTATCTGCGCTCCATACAGAGACACTCACCCTCACGCATGAAGTTGTTTCTCTCTTTATCCAGTGCGCACTGCAGTAAGACCACCAGATGCAGTAACCTGTTGCCGCAGGCTAACCCACAAAGGAAAACAAATGCACCCTACTGCGAGCTACCATTCTATTGGCTGGAATGGCTGCTAGGTGACGACACGCCTTGATTCGCAAGCGAGCACACAGAATCCGGAGCAGAGAATAGAGGTTCGTGAACGCAGTTTTGATCAGTGCAGAGAGACACTTTGTACCTGAGGAGAAAATCTGTGAACAAGTTCAAGTTTATTTATATATAATAATAAATATAATTATTATATATAATATTATTATTATTATTATTATTTATTTATTTATAAAGCGCCAGTTCATGACAAAGTCTTTTCAAGGCACTTTACAGAAAAATCAACCAATTAATAATAAAACATTTCCTATCTAAGGAACCAGCCGATTGGGTTGAACTGTTAATTCAGCTCAATCCCCCTTCCTGAGCAAACATGATTGGCGACAGTGGAAAGGAACGACTCCTTTTTAACGGGAAGAAACCTCTAGCAGAACCCGGCTCAGGAAAGGCGGCCTTCTGCCTTAGCCGACTGGGGTCTGAGCTGACAGGAAAGAGACACAAACACCGATGGATTTGGGCCAGTCGTCATGTCTATAGACAGATAAACAGAGTCTATTCTTAAAGCTACACATGTTAGGGTTTTCTATTTGGAGGTTGTAATATTAGACCCAAGTGCAGGCAGGAGACGGGGAGGCGAAAATAATAAGAATCAAAGGTTTAATGATAAAATAAATGCTGACGGAGCAGCAAAATAAACTTACATGAGAAACGGGGAGATCAGTCCAGTAAATCCACAACATGAAGGTAACGGAGGGAAGAAACAAAACAAAGATAACTACAGAGGCTGGGGCTAAGACACAGGCTAAGGCTGGAACGCTGAGACTAAGATGAGACAGGATAATGAATAAAGAGCTAAGACTAGGAACTACGAACGGAGACGGGACTATGACTAAGAACGACTAAGAACAAACCGACACTGACTAACTAACACACGGGACTTAAATACAAAACCAAACTGATGACAAACTCAAAACATCTGCTGGCATAGAGAGAAACACACACAGGAACTAATCAAAGAAACAAGACACACCTGGGGACAACTGAGAAGAACACAGGAAATGACAACACACAATCAAGGGACCTACACTACAGGAAAAACAGGAAGTGACAAATGGTACAAAAATAAAAGCAAAACAGGAAACCACATGACTAAGGAAAATAAAAGCATAAGATGACCTAAGACACCGAATGAGAACAAAAGGAAAAGACAACTACTGAAAAAACCCCAAAGTACAGAACATAATAAAACAACCAAAACCCCAAGACCTGACAACACAAGGTGTCTGCCTCACAGATAAAAAGTAGAAGCTGGTTCCAGAGAAGAGGAATTTGTTCAGAGCTGACTTATTCAAACATGTAAAAACAGAGTTACAGTAATCCAGTCTTGTTGATATAAATGCATGGATGATGGTTTCCAAGTCCTTCTTTGAAAGCATTTTATGGATTTTCGAAATATTTCTAAGATGATAAAAACAATTACGAATTTACTGATTAGAGTGTGTCTCCAAAGACATGGCCTTGTCAAACACCACTCCAAGATTTCTAAGACTGGATTTGACAGAAGAAGAACCAAGCTGCTGTTTAATCAGCGGTATCTTATGGTCAGGAGCAATAATTAGTTTCTCAGTCTTACTTGGATTTATCTGGAGGTAGTTGGAGGCAAGCCAGTTCATAATGGAAGACACACACTCTAAAAACAAAGACAACCGAGAGAATTCATTATCATCTAAAGAACAATACAACTAGACATCATCGGCATAGAGATGATACGATGTCTTTAAAACAATCAATACAATCAATCAGTCAATTACCAAGAGGTAAGATGTAAAGTAAAAACAAAATTGGGCCGAGAATG
Source organism: Pachypanchax playfairii (assembly GCA_006937955.1). Lineage (NCBI taxonomy): Eukaryota > Metazoa > Chordata > Actinopteri > Cyprinodontiformes > Aplocheilidae > Pachypanchax > Pachypanchax playfairii. Next base: position 840,274 of record SSNP01000096.1, read on the forward strand.
GACCCTTGTGGGACTCCACAAGATAGATTGGCAACTTCCAATTGCAAATTGTTAAGAACATCGTTAAAAGTTCTGTCATGGAGCTACGAGGAGAACCACTGGAGAACAGAGCCAGATAGTCTAAGCTCATCATGGAGTCAGCTGAGTAAAATATCTTGGTCCACAGTTTCAAAGGCAGAGGTTAAATATAGATGTACAAGAACAGTGTAGCGACTGGAGTCTGCTGCTATCATTATATCGCTAGAGCTGGGGACTAAACCGGATGCAAGTGACAGATTAACTCGTTTTTCAACACAGGGGCCAACAATGTCTATCATTTTCAGCAGCCAAGGAACAATGTCAGTGGGACCTGAAGTCGGTTTCATTTTGCACATTAGACTCTTCACATGCACCTTAATTTAGTGGTTTTCCATAGACGCTCAGTCTTACTACATTACCTCTTAAGGCTCCGGATATCATTTTTCATCCAAGGGAGAGCTTTTTTCTGTGACCCTAATATTGTTTTAAAAGTTGTCCCCATATCTAAGATAGACAGACAGTGGTTATTAAAATTTTGCACAAATGAGTCAACATCCTTACTATCGACAAATGAAATAAAATCAAAAGAAGCCTAAAAATCAGTAAAAGTTGTGTCAGAAAAAATGTGTTTCTCTGTTATAGCATTGCAAACAGAAGGTATTGTGGTAAGAGTTAGGTTAAAAGAAATACAGCAGTAGTCACATATAGTCACATATGAAAATATGTGAATCCATATTTCAGAGTCTATGGTGGATGAGTTCATGTCAGGAAAACTTGTGTGTGCTGAAAGAAAAACTTATTAATTAAAACACAGTAGTAAAACAGTGGATAACACATTGATAGTATTAAAGGTAAGTATAAATGGTTCAAAATATAAATATATGTATGTCCAGGGTTACTAAGACTAAATTCCTTCTTGATCTCAAGGAAAAAGGAAAGATTAAAAAGATGAACATTTTAACACAAAACAGCATTTTGCTGCAAGTGATCTCAGAAATGCAGCAACAGTCGTAAAGATGTCATTTATAAATCTTTTTGGGTAAGAGTCTTCGGACTGTCTCCATGGTGATTGGGCCATGAACACTTGTGATTGGTCAGTTTTCAGATAAGCTCCTGAACTGTTTATCTTGAGAAGGTAAGGGGGAAGATGAAAATGCTTTCTTTAACATCAGGTTTAATATCACTGTTAGTGGGGTTCCGGTGTGTAGCGGCGCCATGTAAAGACGTGTCTCTGTCGGGCTCCAGTGGGAACCTCTCACTTTTTAACGTTACGCTACGATAATAACAAAACACTGCTTTGTTTGGAGATTATTTTGCCTTTTACCAGTGTTCTTGTGACATATGGACATAATGCCACCTTAAAAGGCAAAAAACGGACAGGACACGAGGGCTGATGCTAACGCTAGCTCAAGTAGCCTAACTAGCTTGGAGGCCATAGATACTACAAAGGACCATTAAGTTTTGGAGGCAATAAAAGCACTGAAACAAGACTTGAGGACAAAATAGAAGAGAAGGCATCTGAAACGGAAACAGAAGTGCGCAACGCAATTGGACAAATAAACCAAAGGTTAGATGTGTCTGAAAGCCGCGTGACAGATTTGGAAACTGGATTCAGCGCTCACTCGGACTCTATCACTACTTTGGAGTCCGACATGGCCCACATGAAGAAAGAGCTCACTGAGGTGAAGGCTAAATGTGAGGATTTAGAAGCTCGCTCACATCGCTGCAATGTCTGTATAACCGGGATAAAAGAGGGTAGAGAGAATGGTCAACAACCATCCCAATTTGTGGCGGACATGCTGAAAGACATGCTTGAGCTGGAGAAGACACCGTGTTTGGACAGAGTGCACCGTACACTTCAAGTCAGACCACAAGACGACCTGCTACCGAGAGCTTTTGTGGTGAAATGTCACTATTTCACTGAAAAGGAGCATATTTTGAAGAAGACCGCGGAAGCCAGGATGCTAACTACTGCCAATGGTAACCGCATTCATATCCTACCCGACTACACCCAGGCTTTTAGCAAGCAACGTGCGACGTTTATGGAGGTGAGGAATTTACTTCATGGCTGCAGAGGGGTCCGCTACGGGCTCAGATATCTTCCAACACTGAGGATTTCTACAACGGATGGGCAAGAGCACACTTTCAAGGAGCCCAGACTTGCCAAGGATTTTGTTATGCAGAACTTACTGAACAAATGACCGTGAATACGAATCTGAATAGGGCCGTTCTTCGCCTGTTCACATGTGTATTGCTATGCTTGGACCAGCTGGACTCTCCAGGTTTAACCCTATAATGCCACTTGTATCATATTTGCTACATAGTTTTGATCATTTCTATCATGGTTGCTCCCAGTAAATGATCCACTTGCCTTTTTTTCGGGTTAAATCATCATTATTATATGGATGAATGCATTATTATTAACTAATTTTTTCAATTATAATTAAACCGTAAAAACGGCCAATGTAATAAATGTGATACAAAAGATCTATTATAAATAACATGATACAGCAAAAAACGTTCGTGAATTTTGTTCTAAGGCTTCATAAACATCTCAGTTCCAAAAAAACAGAATTTTCTGGCCATTTTCTAATAAGTTGGTTTGTTAAAGGGTTAAGGTGACAACGACTCCTATAGTCAGGTAAAGAAATAATGAAGGACATGCTTTTGTTTTCATTCATTATTCTGTTAACTAATGTTATGGGTCTTTGCCCAGCTAAATATACAGCATCTCTATTTTCTTTCTGTTCTGTTCTGATGCCTGTGGTGTGTTATAATCGAAATAATTGTCATAGGTTCTTGTGAGAGCCAACGTGGTAAGTGATGGACCAGGAACCGCGCCAGTCCCCTTTTGGGACTAGTTTTGGTTGTTTATTCTTTTTTTTAGTTTTTCCTTTCCAGTATGTGTTGTATATGTGCAGTTTAGGTGCTCTCCCGTTTTTTTGTTTTGCTTTTGTAAAGTCTATTTACGTTTATGGGCTACACATTCATCAATATACCAGTTGAAATATTTGTATACACGACACTTCAGAGTATTGAATCCTAACATAATGGTGAGCTGGAACGTCCGTGGTTTAAATAATCCTATCAAGCGTAACAAAATATTTTCCCATTTGAGTAAATTACATAGTCAAATTGTATATTTACAAGAAACAAAATTGCTTAACAAAGATCCTTCAAGACTACTCAGGGGTGTTTTCATTCAACTTTCAATTGTAAGAGCAGAGGAGCAGCCATTCTAATACATCGGGATGTGCATTATGTGGAGACTAACCCCTCCTTTCCACAGGACGCATCAGCAGCGGGTTACTGCAGCAGCACATCATACGCAGCTGATAGATACCGCTGTAGTCAATAGAACCCTTTCCACCGCATCCGTCAGCAGCATGAGTCGAACTCGTCTCAGGAGCGACATCTCGTGGCACATACGCACCAGTTCTATTTTTTACGCGCTACGCGTCTGAAACGCGTCACAAGTTCAACATTTTGGAAAGGGGAAGACATCTACCTTGAATATCGAGGTTGAAAAACAGTTGAAAAACAGTTCTCACAACCTTGTTTGATTGAGGTGTGATGAAGCAGAGACAATTGCTGAATAATGGCACTCGATGACTGGGCTTTGTAGACCCCCGCTGTAAACTTTTCCAAAACTGAAATACGCTCCAAGGGAGCAGCCCTCTGGATCTTTAAATATCCTTCATATTTACATAAAACGGACAGAACATAGTAAAACACAAACCTTTTGGAGCCATGTTGTAGTTTTTTTCTGCTTGTTGTTGTGTATACTGACAAAGTCACGCGTGATTTTGCTAATCTCGCATGACTTTGTGACGGTTGCGTCTGATACGCACCCGGTGGAAAGGGCCAAGCAGCAGAATACGCGAGTGAGACGTGCTGCTTCAGTAACGTGCTGCTGACGCATCTGGTGGAAAGTAGGGGTGAAACAATAACAGATAAAAATGGTCGCTTTGTCATAACTCATGGTAAACTGTTCCTTGCAAGTGTTTATGGCCCTATATCCCATTAACAGCAAAGATCTGGAGGACATCTTAGGTCAACTGAACTCCTCCTCTTGCTGTCTGGACATCCTGCCCAATGGTTTTCTAAAAAAGGTCTCAAAGACCTTAGAGCCAGATCTGCTACAGATTGTGAACTCGTCTTTAATGACGGGTGTTTTCCCAGAACTGCTGAAAACAGCCGTTATTAAACCTCTACTAAAAAGGGACAATCTAGACAAAACACAGATGATTAATTACAGGCCGATCTCCAATCTTCCGTTCTTGAGTAAAATCATTGAAAAAGCAGTTTATCATCAGCTAAATGACTTTATTAGACAAAACAACTGCTATGATGTCTTCCAGTCAGGTTTTAGACAGCACCACAGCACCGAGACTGCTCTGACCAAAGTTATTAATGATATATGTCTAAACACAGATGGTGGAAAAATGTCGGTGTTGGTTCTACTGGATCTCAGTGCTGCGTTTGATACAGTCGACCACATTATATTACTACAACGACTGGAGAACTGGGTGGGTCTTTCTGGTCCTGTACTAAACTGGTTTAAAACATACTTGGAGAACAGGAAGTATTTTGTGTCAGTAGGTAATTTTACATCTGAGCAGACCAGAATTACTTGTGGAGTTCCCCAGGGTTCCATCCTGGGGCCTCTTCTGTTTAACATCTACATGCTCCCACTGGCCCAGGTCATAAAGAGCAATGATGTTAGTTACCATAGCTACGCCGATGACACACAGCTATATATCACAATGTCACCAGGAGACCGAGGTCCTGTACTTGCTCTCAGTAAATGCGTTGAGGAGATTAAAGAACAACTAACCCCCCCTGCCAGAGACTTACTTCCGCCTCAGTGAGATTTCAAAACTGGCGCTGAAATGGGCGTGCCGGGAGGACTGAGGGGCACGAGCGGGAGGGGGCTAATGGGCGGGGTTTGGGCTGTGATTGACAGTTGGCTTTGGCGCTGACACTGACAGCTGAAGTGCATAATGGCAAGCGATAGCGAGTCAAGTTTTGCAACAGAGAGATCCTTTGAGGTGGAAGATTTTTCTCCACCTCCCTCCCCTGAGATGGAGGTTCTGGAGGAGGGTTCGGTGGCGGACGCTAGCGGCCCTGAGCCGTATCGCTTCGAGCCGTATCGCTCCGGAGGCTGCCACCGAACCCTCGCTGGAGCTCGCGGCTCGAAGCGATACCGCTCAGGGCCGCTAGCGTCCGCCACCGAACCCTCCTCCAGAACCTCCATCTCAGGGGAGGGAGGTGGAGAAAAATCTTCCACCTCAAAGGATCTCTCTTCCGAGTTTCAGAGTGGTAAATGGCGTTAGCATGATTGCTGATCTAATATAAGAGGAAATACTGAAAAACGTGTAATATATATATATATTACACGTTTTTCAGTATTTGCTCTTATCTAAGAGACCCATCAGCAATATGTATATATATATATATATATATATATATGTGTGTGTGTGTATGTATATATATATATACAGTATATGTGTGTGTGTGTATATATATATATTGCCCTCTACTGACCAAATTGTATCATATATATAATTTTGTTAAACTCTGTATAAACAGGTGTACATGTGGGCATTGTGTCTCATTGTCCCCTCTGGAAAACGTGTGCTGTCGAGAGACCCCCAAGGTACATATGTATTTACAAAAATAAACACAGGATTTATTGATAAAACAGTATAAGCATTTATATTCATAACACATCAGTTTCGCACAATCATTAATTATGTGCTGGCCATATTTTCCATCTTCCAATGTAGTGAGACTGTGACATGAAACTGTCCCCATTGTTACAGGTCTGGCACAGGTGTGAGCAGGTTGGGGGGG
>SSNP01000096.1:848989-862031 GCA_006937955.1 Pachypanchax playfairii
TTTATCCGATTGGGCGTTTATTCTGATTAAATGTGCCCATGTAAATGTAGCTAGTGACCTCCTGACCCAGTATGAACCTACAAGACTCCTCAGGTCTTCTGGATCTGGTCTTTTATCAGTTCCCAGAGTCAGAACCAGACATGGAGAAGCTGCTTTCAGCTTCTATGCTCCACATTTCTGGAACAAACTCCCAGAAAGCCTCAGATCAGCTGAAACACTCAGTTTATTTAAATCAAGGTTAAAGACCCACCTGTTCTCCGCTGCATTTACATAAAGTTTTATTAGAAAGTCCAAATCCACACGGTTGCTTTTAAGCTGTCCTTTGTTCTAATTCTGTTTATTTAAATCATGTTTTCATTCTTTTACTTATGCTTTTGTTTCATGTAAAGCACTTTGAATTGTCCTGTACATGAATTGTGCTATACAAATAAACTTGCCTTGCCTTGCCTTGCCTAATTGGGATAATGCAACTTTTTTCACTACACTATTCTCTATTTTGCGAAATCTTGATTCTCGTGATCTAATATTAGCTGGAGATTTAAATTGCACTTTGGATCCAGCTCTTGAGAGATCTAGTTCTGAAGTCACATCACCAAGTAAATCTTCCCTTTGCATTAATGAATTTCTTAAGCCCTATGGAATAGTGGACCCCTGGACATTCAACAACCCTACGTCTAAACAATTCTCTTTTTTCTCCCCTGTGCACCAGAGTTATTCAAGAATCAATTACTTTTTGATTGATCAAAAATTGCTGCCTTTGGTCACTCAAACTGAATATAGCAGTATTGTTATTTCAGATCACGCACCAGTGATGCTAAAGTTGAATTTTGCAGAGAATGTGTCCCCTTGCACATTCGTGGCGACTAAACTCTAGATATTTATTGGATGAGAAATTTGTTGATTTTATTAATGCACAAATGGACTTTTTCATGGAAGTAAATGAGACCCCTGAGATAAGCTATTTCAACAAAATGGGAAACTTTAAAAGCCTATGTAAGAGGACAAGTGATATCTTTTGCTGCAGCAGAAAATGCAAAACGGATGAAGTGGGCATCAGAGTTAATAGATCGCATCAAAGAGGTAGACCAGTTGCATTCAACATAACCTTCTGCTGAATATGATTCAATTTTTAATGTTAAAGCCATCGACCTTCATTTAAGGTCCCGTCTCACCCTTTACAAACATGGTGATCAGGCTAGCAAACTGTTATCCCATCAATTAAAGCAATCAAGTACCAAAGGTTTTAAAGCTGCAATTAAGGATGAACATGGACATGTATTGACAGATCAAAAAGAAATTAATACTGAGTTCAAATCATTTTATGAAAACCTATATACCTCTGAAGCTAGTGATTCAACCTTAGTGGAAAACTTTTTCAATGGTCTGCCTTTACCTACTCTGGAAGAATCAGATAAAAATATTCTGGAGGCAGATATTACGCAGTCAGAAATAGGTGACGCCATCAATGAAATTAAGTCTGGAAAAGCGCCTGGCCCAGATGGGTATCCAATAGTTTTTTTTTAAATTTGCCCTTAAACTAGGTCTACCTGTAAGGTTTTTACAGAGATTTTTTAATAAAAAAGTTTTGCCCACAACCATGACACAAGCTACAATTTCCCTCTTATTGAAGAAAGCAAAACACCCCCTGCTCTGTGAATCATATCGCCCTATTAGCCTTTTAAATTGCGATTATAAGATCTTAGCAAAAGTGCTAGCAGGTAGACTTGAAAACATCCTACCAAAAGTGATACACCTGGATCAAACAGGGTTTGTTGCTTGGAGACAAATATCCAGCAATTTACGTTGTGTATTTAATGTCATCTATCAGCGCAACGATGCAGTACCTGAAGTAGTTATTTCTCTGGATGCACACAAAGTGTTTGATAGAGTTGAATATAATTTGGATTTGGTCCTGTTTTCTGTTCCTGTATCAGTATTTTATATGCAACACCGCAAGCGTCAGTACGAACAATGTTATGTCTGGTTTATTTCCTCTTTCAAGGCAAGACAGGGCTGCTCCCTCAGCCCCTTCTTATTCAATATTGCTATTGAACCCTTGGCAGTCATCACAGAGGTGGTCAAACTCATAAATTATGTCTCTATGCTGACGACCTTCTTCTCTTTCTTTCAGATCCATCTAATACCATTCCTCTTGCTCTCGCTTCCATCAATAAGTTTGGGAAAGTATCAGGGTATAAGCTGAATCTGTCAAAAAGTGTTCTTTTTCCAATAAACAAAAAAGCCCAAGAGCTAGTTCTTCAAGATTCCCCCTTTACGGTCATTGAGAACCATTTTAATTACTTGGGTGTATGCGTCACTTATAAATATAAATCTTTGTTTGATAAAAACTTTTTGGATGCACTGAATAAAACTAAACAAAGTCTAGATAAGTGGTCAGAACTTCCGTTGTCGTTAGTTGGTAGGGTTAATTCCATAAAAATGATTATTTTACCTAGGCTCTTATATTTATTTCAGACTATACCAGTTTTCATTCCTAAATCTTATTTCAAAGAATGGAACAAATGCCTGTCCATGTTCATCTGGAATAAAAATATCCCTCGAATTAGGAAGGAATTTCTGGAAAGACAGAGAGAGGAGGGCGGGCTCGCTTTACCAATTTTTCTCTACTGCTGCTGGGCCGTAAATATTCAGAAACTGTTACACGAGTACGTCGTGCCGTCACACACCGACTGACGCAGACAAGTAATCGTGGTTGTGAATAATCGTGGCTGACAGCAGTCGTACAGTATGAGTACACATGTCGTAGGGTCAAATGAAGTACGAGTGGCAAACCCGGTAGTGCAGTGGGAGCATTTCCCCGACAGTCAGATTTCTAAAATCGCACAGTGTCTGCCAGCATAAGGATATGGTTTCAGCTTAGAACTCATTTCAAATTCAGGAATACGCTAATGGAAACTCCTATTCAGTCTAATGTCCATTTTGCTCCTTCACTGATTGACCCATCCTTTCAAAAATGGCTTAGGAGAGGTCTATCATGTGTCAAGGATCTTTTTGAAAATGGAAAATTTGTCTTATTTGAACAGTTGATAAAGAACTTTAATATGCCACAAACACATTTTTCAGATACCTCCATATTCGCAGTTTTGTGAAGAAAACTCTCTCTATGATTTTTCATCCCAAAACATGGCTTGATGAGTGTCTAGAATTGAACCCGTCTGATAAGGGCCTGGTGTCAGCTTTATACAACATAAGGAATAAACATATAAGGAATAAATGGGAAGAAGAACTTGGAGAACAATTTACTGATTTTATTTGGCAAGCTGCAATAACAAGAATTCATGCATCGTCTATCTGTGTTAGACACAGCCTAATTCAGTTCAAGATACTACATACGTAGGTTGCACCCGTCTCCAAGTAATTCACCAATTCACTAACTAATTCATCCTGTGCAAGGTGTGGTCATGGACCCGCCAATTTGAGTCATATGTTTTGGATCTGTTCCAGTCTCTGTACTTTTTGGCAAGGAGTATTTGATACCATTTCAACTTTATGTAATAAGAATATCAGAGCAAATTGTATTACAGCTTTGTTTGGAGTTGTCCCACCAATCTTTTCAGTTACTGTGCATCAGGCCAGCGCAATAGTCTTTATTACGTTACTAGCAAGACGCTTGATACTTCTTAACTGGAAGAAAACAGCTTCACCATTGTTAAAGCGTTTGATGGAGGAAGTCATGTCCCATTTAAAATTGGAGCATTTGAGACATACCATAAATGGTTCCCTCCAAACATACAAGAGGATTTGGCTACCATTTCTTAACTATTATGAAAATAGTTTCAAAGTATAGCCCTTCAATTTCATTGTTGTTATATTTATTTATTTATTTTGTAATTTTGTCATGCTGTCAATAAGCCTGTATAACTCCATTATGCTTCTTTTGTGTTTGTCTGTGAGCACCAACTGTTGTCTGTTGTCTTTATGTATTCTGTGTTTTTGATGTGTGATTTGTAAGTTTTTGTGTGTATTTTTTTTTTATTTCAAAATCAATAAACAGATTTGAATAATAATAATATCACTGTTAGTTGAAGTTCTCAGACTGTTCCATGCAATCCCTACAACATTATGTTTACATCTACCAGCCAATAGCTGGCAGAGCACCAGGCACCATTGCGAGTTGCCTAATATGATGAATAGTCTGGCACAGCGAGGCTGGTACTGTGGAGTCCGCTGGTTGAGCAGCTGGAAGCCCCGTTGATATTTGGTGATTTTTTACATTATTTGATTGCCATAGAGGATTCCAAACATATGATGAGCAGGGTCATGTGAAAAAGTCTTTATTAGCAGCTCACGCTAATACAGAGCAGCAGGTGGCCATAAGTGTGGGGAAGTCCGGGCTGTGCGTTCAGCTGGAGGATGGCTCAGAGGATTCTGTAGCTGGTTGGAGAAAATAGTGCAGGATGTGCAGGACAGAGGATCTAGGGGAGACTGCAGGAAGTTTTGGTTTGCTCGAGAAGACCTGGGGCTGATACGTGAGCTCTTTGCCATGGACTGAATCGATGAGCGACAAACAGGTAGGACTCCGATTATCAGAGTCAGTGTGATCAGCACAGATGGAGAGCATGATTAGTGAGCTGAATATGTGATATTTTGTTGTCCTTCTCGGATCGGGGATCAGAGGGGGTTGAGGAATATTGGTCGACTTCAGAATTGGAGTGTGAGCAGGGATGACGAACCTGGCACCCCGATGGCTGAAGGCTTTGTTCTGTTGTTGTGGTCTTCATGTTTCATAGTCCGCCATTAACCTCTTACATGTTATTGGACTATGGGAGGAAACCAGAGTCCCCTGAGAAAACCCACGCATGCACAGGGAGAACATGCAAACTTCATGCAGACAGGTCCCAACCCGGATTCAAACCCAGGACCTTATCGCTGCAAGGCAACAGTTCTACCAACTGCTCTACCGTGCAGCCCTTGTTGTAGATGTTTTCAATAAGTTAAAAGTCACAGAATGTTTATTTTTCTGAAACCATATTGATCAGACAGTAACTGTTTTTCCTCTATGTATGTATCCAGTCTTTTAACAAATTATTGTTTCTAATATTTTTGAAAATTGTGAAAGTACTGAAATTGGTCTGGAGTAAGAAAATAAATGTTTGTCTCCGCTTTTGTATACAGGGGTGACTTTTGTGATTTTCATACTGTCAGGAAATATTCCTGTTTTGAAAGACTGGTTGCAAATGTTTGTCAGGGGTTGAGCTGTAACATCTATTGTGGTTTTAAGCTGTTTCATGTCGATATCTGCTGGATCTTTGGATTTCTTAGTGTTAAATTTTTTAACCGTTTCTACTATTTCTCTTTCATTTGTTAAATTAAGGTTAAAGGAACTTACATTATTCTGTGTCAATTAGGGTCGACGTTTACAAAGTATCTATTAAATCCATCAGCAACTTCTTTTTCTGTATTAAGTTTCCTATTTTCTTTTCATAAATTATGTGGAAACTCTATTTTTCTTGACCCCTCTTTGATTACATTATCAATAAGTTTCCACGTTCCCTGCATACTTTGTTTATGTTGCTCTAATAGTTTATCGAAGTATTCTTTTTTACTATTTCTCAAAATACTCACTAATTTGTTTTTGTACTGTTGGTATTGAGTTTCAGAATTTTTTAGGGATGCACAATAACAGATTTTTACAACCGATACCGATAACAAAATAGCAGCTCTGTATGATGAATTTTTTTGCAAAATCCCGGGTCTTTGGCTATAGAAAAAAGCTGGTCGTCAAACTCCATAAATTTAATAATTTTCTCATTAATTTCTTCAGCCCTCAGATCGTCTCTATCAAACATTTTGACTTTCACAAATGTTTCATCAGTATCCACTAGCCCAGACACCTTCTTAGTTGCTGGTGGTGATTCCAGACCTGCCAACCTTGTCAAAATATTTTGAGTACCAATCGTATTGTGCATCTTTTTTTTTGCAGACTTTTGCAAACTCCATTGCTTTGCATGTAGTAATTTCCCCATTCACTGTCTGGAAATTGGTTAAAAAAAACAATAAAAGCTAGATTTTTGATTACAAAGCTTTAAAAAAAGAAAATATAGACATTTTGCACTCATATCTCACTCCATATCATGACAGCCTTTCAGTTGAAGACAAACACTTTTACGACATACAAATGCTGTTAACAAACTCAGGTAAGAATATTTTAAAAATATTTTTATTTTGTTGACCCTGATACCCTTTTAACTACAGTTTTTGAATCAGTCATCACACAAGCTTGGACACTGTTCTTGATATTTATTCTAAAACTTCTGAGGGACATGGACCCTCTTGTTTTTTGCGGGTCTGCTGTCCTGTCCTTCCCTGTTTTCATCTCCCTCATCTGCCATGACATATACATGTATATAGGCTACAACACACACGCACACACCTCTGTCTTTTCTTTCTCTTTTCTTTTTAACAATGCATGATTGATAGATCTTCTGAAAAAAAAAAACACCTTGCAAATCTCTTTTTTTCTTAGACTTTGGCTCGAATATCTCCACGTGCAGTTAAAGTAACGTTATGTATAGGTATGGTTCAAATGGCAGGTCCACAGACAGATACACACAGTTTACCTTTGTGCAGCGAGATGGGACAGAAAGACAAGCGCACGCAGGGAGAAGGGAGCGCGTTGTTACGCTCTTAAGTTCGGTTCTGTAGACTCGTTATTCTCCACTGTTCTACATTAACTGGTTGAAACTGTTTCACCAGGCTGCTCCATGTGTTGTCAGACATGAGAACCGCACGTGCGCATTTGCCACACACTCTCAGAAATAGAGGTACGAGACAAGGACATTTTGTACCTATAGGTAAATTGTTTTAAAATGTTCTCTTAAAAGTACAATATTGGTCTTTAAAAGGCCAGAAATGCCCCTTAGAGTGTTCAAATTGATACAAAGTACAAATTTGTACCATTTCATCTGCACCTGCAACCCTGGCTGGTTAATCTCCATTTTATTAAGTTTCATCCATCATTTTCAATATTGTGTTTCAGAATGTTGGTTTAAGACTTCAAAATGTGGCATAAATAATTTCATAATTTTACAGTTTTAGTGGAACAACTTCATAGGGTACAAAAATGGACCTGGACTACAGGGTACACCCCCAGCGACAAGAAGGGTACAAATTCTTGTTGCTGTTGCTACGAAAAATGCGTACATGTTGGCAGGTTTGAAAAACTCCCCGGCTAAGAACAGCGGCGTCATGTTTGTTATTATTTTATTATCGGCTCTATTTACCAGTGAAAACTTTGTTATCTAACTTATCTGAATGACTTCATTTTTTCTAATATTGGCCCGATAACTATCGGGGTGTCGATAGGTATTGTGCATCCCTAGAATTTTTTGTTCTTTCTTGTAGGAAACGTTAATACAAAAGGTTTGTTTTTAACATAAATTTTCTAGTTATCCATGGCTTTTTTTATCATTACTTTTATTGGTTATTTTTTTCAGTGGAATGTTTAAATTGTATAACTTAATGAATTTAAGCATGAATGTCTTATAAGCTTCATTTGGATCTATCTTATAAGTCTGTTCAATGAGGCCCTCTTTAAAAAGTTCCACTGTAGCTGGTGTAATATTTCTGATTAATTTGTATAGTTTTTCATCTTAAATAAATATATACACAGCAATTATGTTTGTTGAGGAACAGCTTTGTTGCTTAATTGGTACTAGAACCTATAAAAGAGACCTGTGACAGACAGGAAATTGAAAATGTGACATGGCTGATTTATCTTTATTAGAGGATTCGGAAAACTGGTAATGGTTGTTTACTTTTAAAGCACTTTTCTCAAATCCTACGACTCCCAAAGCACTTCACACTACAGTATGTCATTCACTAGGGATATTACACTGCATCCGCTCTGCATCGGCTCCGCTCCGATGCGAAGACCTGAGGTGCGCAAATAAGCATGCGCAGGATTTGATTTATTGACATCCTTGTAAAAAGGATGCGTGGTGTCATAAAGAATCTTGTGCTTTTCCACTTCAAGGATCAGCTGCTCCTCGTTCATCTGCAGCTGTCACTCGCTAGTGTTTATTACACAAAAACACGGGATCGATAAAATGGCTTTTAAAATAATATATTTTTGAATTACACGGTGTTCAATTAATGTGAAAACACACACAAATGTTTGGAAACATACATGTATATATATAATAGTTGTTAGATTAAAATACCTATACGTATGAAACAAAAAAATGTGTTTGTTTATCGATTTATTTTGATAAAACGGAAGTTTAGCTTGTTCCCTATCCTGTTGGGGCGGTGTGATTTCTGTACATTGACTGTGGACTTGCTTCGGCGTCTTGCAAAAATAGAATTGATCCCATTCTTGCCGGATGGCAGAACGGCAGTGCAGCACACAGCGGCGCACTGCGGAGGCAGTGGAATAGCTCTAATTGACTACAATAGGACCGTTTTTGAGCCGCCGGCGTTCGTGCCGGAGCGGAGCGCACGTAGAGGAATTTGGAGGTGACAGGTCACCAGCCACACATTGACAAAGAACCACTCACACACACTCACGCGAAGGGACAATTTAGAGTCACCAATTAACCTCTTGCATGTTTTTAGACTGTGGGAGGAAACCGGAGTCCCCGGAGAAAACCCATGCATGCACGGAGAGAACAAGCAAAGCCCGTGCAGATCATCAGTGTGAAGGTTGGACTGCATCAAGGATCAGCCTTTTAGCCCCTTTTTGTTTGCTATGTTGTTGGACAGACTGACAGATGAAGAGAAAACCCAGGCATGCAAATGTTTACATAATCAGAGAGTGTTCTAGGATCCGTGGGCGGGTCAAGTGAAAATAACACTCACACTTATTATGAGTGAAACTTCAGAGTGTTTTCTTGCCAAAGAGGTCGCAACCACATTTATACTCCAAATGGTTCATGAACAGCTTCAATTTTAATATGGGTATGTTTTTTTAAGTGTTTTGGGCAAAAATGGTAGGATTGTCATCCATCTTCTACAGCCACTTGTTTCAGTTCAGAGATGTGGTGTGCTGGTGCCTACCTTCAGAGGTCACTGAGCAAGAGGCTTTCACCCCTGGAGGGTTCACCAGTCCATCGCAAAGGGACAAACAATTACTCTTACACACTTTCATACCTAAGGATAATTTAGAGTTGCCAATGGACATGTTTTGATTGTGGGAAGAAAACCGGAGACCCCGGAGAAAACCCAGGCATGCAGCTATAGAACATGCACAAATAAAGCCTCAGTCACAATGACCTATAAGAATGGCTGCAAATGAACCTAAAAAGGATTTTTGGACCATTTCCTACCGCACCCTTAATGCAGCCTTACAGCAGCCCAATAAGAATCTAGTTTAAGGCAACATGATGCAATAGCTTGTAGGAAACAGGTGATTTGAGCAAATCGTTTGTATGGGTCATTGTGACCAAGGCTTAAACAAACATAACATTTGTTAATAAAATCTCTATCATTGATTACTTACCTCTCAGAGGGCCTCATTTCTTTATGAGTGGTAAAGAAACACCCGCTCTTTGAACACCTGTTCCTTGAACACCGGTTTTTTGAACACCTGTTTTTTTCTTTAAGGTGCCAGTGATTGTGTGTGTGGTGATCTCTTCGACTTCAATAATCTCCGTGTACGTTGCAGACCTGCGGAAGCCATGGTTTGATGTGTTGTCAGGTGTGATGGGTGCATGGCGGGTGTAGTTTGAATTCTTCTCCAGTTTGAGATTTTTTAATTCTTCTGTAAGTGTATTTATTTTATCTTTCAGGTTTCTATTCTCTGATTCTATGATTGCTGACAGATCCTGCTGAGACTTGATTAGCATTTTAAGTTGGTGACTTTCTCTTTGAGCCTCCATTAAATCAAAAACATTCAACTTCAGTTTCTCAATTTCTTTTTGTTTTTCCTCCAGCTGTTTTGCATACTTAGTATTATCCTGGTGTTTCACAAAGTCTTCCATGTTTTTTCTAAAGAGTTGCTGCATCCTTTCTTCACTGAACCTCTCCTCCAGTACCTTCATGGTTTGTTGGAGGTTTTTATTAAGACTTTCTAGATCAGTAATCTGTTCTTCAGCCATCTTTTTTTCACTGGCATTCTCATTCATGTTTCTTTCATAATCAATTGCCAGTGTTTTGTACTTCTCCAGCTCTGCGGTAATTTTTTCCTCCTTTTTTTTGGAGCTACTCAAGAGATCCTGCAGTTTGTTGATTGTCTTTTGGGCTGAAGAGAGTTTATATTTTGCCATGCTCTCTGTGCTTTTCATCTGATCTGTAGCTTTGACCAGCTGTTTACTCAAAGAAAGATTTTCAATTTTAAGTTGTTCCAGCTCTTTCCAGCTGTCTGTGTTTGCACTTATCAGCTTTGCACTGGTCTTTCTCAGTTCACGATTTTCCCATTCGAACTTATGGATTTGAGTCTGAGCATTGAACAAATTATTTACAAGAAGAGTGGTCCGATTCTTGGACGCAGTCTGTTCTAAGATGAGCATCTGTAGATTTTTCCTACATTGTCTGATTTCATTTTTCAGACTGGTATTCTCCTCATCTGTATTTTTCATTTCATTTTTTGTTAGTCTGTTTGATTTCAGCTGTTTCTTCAGCTTTGTGATTTCTTTTTCAAGCTTTCCTTTATCAGTTTCAAGATTTTTTATATCTGACTTACTGGATTTTAGTTCATCCTGGAGCTTTTCAACTGTTGTGCTCATTTCAGAATGTTTCTCTGATAATTCCACATGTTTAATCTTCAGTTTGTGTTTTTGTTCCTGGTATCTTTTCAGGTCCTTCAGAAGTTCAGTTTTTTCCTTTTGAACAAGATTAAATTTCTCAGTCATTGTACTCAAGGCTTCACTTGAGGCAGACAAATTCTCTCTGTTCAAATTGTGAGTGTTTAACCTTTTCTGCATTTCAAGCTTCTCCTTTTGCTCAGCAACCAGTGAGTTTTCCAGTTCTTTCATTCGCTGAGAATATTTTTTATTTCTACATTTATACTCCGACATCTTTTCTTGGATTTCTCTGTGCTGTTCTGTGATTTTGCTAAGATCCTCAGCATATTTGTCTTTTGTCATTTTCTCTATATTGTAATCTTTCTTCAGTTCCTGGTAGGCAATCTGAAGCCTCTTATGTTCTTCAAGCTGTTTTGTAACTTGTTTTATTTCAAGACCCTCAACTAAAGCAAATTTTTCTTCTGCTTCTTGCAGTATTTTTGCACAAAAAGCATCCTTTTTTTCCAATTCTTCTTGAAGGTTTTGTTTGAATTGTCTTTTCATGTTGAAAACCTTGTCATTAAGAGCTAAATTTGCTAGTTTACTCTTCGTTAGTTCCTCCGTGAGTTTTCGTTCATTCGCTAAAGCCATTTTTAGGCTCTTCTCCGCTTGAGAAAGTTTCATTGCCAGAGACATCTTAAACCGTGGTTTAATGTGTGCTAACTTGAAAGTCAGTTTGTGAATGATCTTGTCTGGATGAGATACCAAGTTGCAGTGACGATGACATCATCACATTCTTTGATCATGTGATCGCCTTTGAAGTTCTGCTACAGAGGCAGATAGAACAATAATTGTTTGTTTGTTTGTTTGTTTATTTACTTATATTTTTTTGTTTTTTCAAAATCTACTGCTTGGAAATTCAATTCAAGTTTATTTAAAAAGCGCCAGTCATTTTAAGGCACTTTACACGCAGGCACGCACATTTTATATCAAATTATCGCGTTAGTTGCGATTAATTAATTACAGCCATATTTGGTGCGTTATATTCCTTAATCGCATTAATCTAATTTTTAATCTATATTTACAGTTTCTGCTTTTGAGTTGCTTTTAAATAAAATCCTTTTTTTGTATTTCGGCTTCTTGTGCTGGAGTTGTACAAAGGGATTAATCCAGTGCTTAATTTGTAAATCAAAAGTTACCGGAACGCAAATAGCGCTATGAGACCAGAATTCACTGACTGATACCGGAACGCACACATAGACATGTATGAACGCGCACACATACACAACTGTCGGACCAGACCAAGCGCTGTGCGGGTGTAAATTGTCATGCAGGGCTAGAGAAAGTGATGATAAACCCAGAAGAAGTAAGTTATACTGCCTTTTTGGTATTTTGATGCCGCTGTTATTTAACCTAACTGGCGCCGTTAACAGATCCTAGCAAACAGTTACTGGAACACACCCTTTCAAAATAAGACAGTTCCCGGATCTTGTTCCGGCTCAAATTAAGGGACAATTTAGAGTCACCAATTAACCTCTTGCATGTTTTTAGACTGTGGGAGGAAACCGGAGTCCCCGGAGAAAACCCATGCATGCACGGAGAGAACAAGCAAAGCCCGTGCAGATCATCAGTGTGAAGGTTGGACTGCATCAAGGATCAGCCTTTTAGCCCCTTTTTGTTTGCTATGTTGTTGGACAGACTGACAGATGAAGAGAAAACCCAGGCATGCAAATGTTTACATAATCAGAGAGTGTTCTAGGATCCGTGGGCGGGTCAAGTGAAAATAACACTCACACTTATTATGAGTGAAACTTCAGAGTGTTTTCTTGCCAAAGAGGTTGCAACCACATTTATACTCCAAATGGTTCATGAACAGCTTCAATTTTAATATGGGTATGTTTTTTTAAGTGTTTTGGGCAAAAATGGTAGGATTGTCATCCATCTTCTACAGCCACTTGTTTCAGTTCAGAGATGTGGTGTGCTGGTGCCTACCTTCAGAGGTCACTGAGCAAGAGGCTTTCACCCCTGGAGGGTTCACCAGTCCATCGCAAAGGGACAAACAATTACTCTTACACACTTTCATACCTAAGGATAATTTAGAGTTGCCAATGGACATTTTTTGATTGTGGGAAGAAAACCGGAGACCCCGGAGAAAACCCAGGCATGCAGCTATAGAACATGCACAAATAAAGCCTCAGTCACAATGACCTATAAGAATGGCTGCAAATGAACCTAAAAAGGATTTTTGGACCATTTCCTACCGCACCCTTAATGCAGCCTTACAGCAGCCCAATAAGAATCTAGTTTAAGGCAACATGATGCAATAGCTTGTAGGAAACAGGTGATTTGAGCAAATCGTT
>SSNP01000096.1:862041-887028 GCA_006937955.1 Pachypanchax playfairii
GTCATTGTACTCAAGGCTTCACTTGAGGCAGACAAATTCTCTCTGTTCAAATTGTGAGTGTTTAACCTTTTCTGCATTTCAAGCTTCTCCTTTTGCTCAGCAACCAGTGAGTTTTCCAGTTCTTTCATTCGCTGAGAATATTTTTTATTTCTACATTTATACTCCGACATCTTTTCTTGGATTTCTCTGTGCTGTTCTGTGATTTTGCTAAGATCCTCAGCATATTTGTCTTTTGTCATTTTCTCTATATTGTAATCTTTCTTCAGTTCCTGGTAGGCAATCTGAAGCCTCTTATGTTCTTCAAGCTGTTTTGTAACTTGTTTTATTTCAAGACCCTCAACTAAAGCAAATTTTTCTTCTGCTTCTTGCAGTATTTTTGCACAAAAAGCATCCTTTTTTTCCAATTCTTCTTGAAGATTTTGTTTAAATTGTCTTTTCATGTTGAAAACCTTGTCATTAAGAGCTAAATTTGCTAGTTTACTCTTCGTTAGTTCCTCCGTGAGTTTTCGTTCATTCGCTAAAGCCATTTTTAGGCTCTTCTCCGCTTGAGAAAGTTTCATTGCCAGAGACATCTTAAACCGTGGTTTAATGTGTGCTAACTTGAAAGTCAGTTTGTGAATGATCTTGTCTGGATGAGATACCAAGTTGCAGTGACGATGACATCATCACATTCTTTGATCATGTGATCGCCTTTGAAGTTCTGCTACAAAGGGCAGATAGAACAATACTTGTTAGTTTGTTTATTTACTTTGATTTTTTTTTATCATGTGATCGCCTTTGAAGTTCTGCTTCAAAGGCAGATAGAACAATAATTGTTTGTTTGTTTATTTACTTAGATTTTTTTGTTTTTTCAAAATCTACTGCTTGGAAATTCAATTCAAGTTTATTTAAAAAGCGCCAGTCATTTTAAGGCACTTTACACGCAGGCAAAGCTCTGCTTCTGGCTGACCAGACTCTAACACACACAGCTCCTACACTCTCAGAAATAGAGGTACGAGACAAGTACATTTTTGTACCTATAGGTAAATTGTTCCCTCAAAAGTACAATATTGGTCTTTAAAAGGTCAGAAATGTCCCTCTGAGGGTTAAAATTGATATAAAGTACAAATTTGTACCATTTCAACTGCACCTGCAACCCTGGCCAAGGCTGGTTAATCTCCATTTTATTAAGTTTCATCAATCATTTTCAATATTATGATTTGCATGTTGGTTTTAGACTTCAAAATGTGGCATAATTTTACTGTTTTAGTGGAACAACTTCATATGGTACAAAAATGGACCTGGACTACAGTGTACACCCCCAGCGACAAGAATTTGTACCCTTCTTGTCGCTGGGGGTGTACCCTGTAGTCCAGGTCCATTTTTGTACCTTATGAAGTTTTTCCACTAAAACAGTAAAATTATGCCCCGTTTTGAAGTTTTAAACCAACATTCTGAAACATAATATTGAAAACGATGGATGAAACATAATAAAATGGAGATTAACCAGCCTTGACCAGGGTTGCAAGTGCAGTTGAAATGGTACAAATTTGTACTTTATATCAATTTTAACCCTCAGAGGGACATTTGACCTTTTAAAGACCAATATTGTACTTTTGCAGGAACAATTTACCTATAGGTACAAAAATGTACTTGTCTCGTACCTCTATTTCTGAGAGTGTACTTACCTTCACTCCTTCATCCAAACCTACATTCCCACGCGTCAGCTACACTCAGCCGCAGAAAGACGCCTAGCGCTTCCACCACAACGTGGCATGAGATCATGTTCCAAACTCTTCTCCTCTGTTGTCCCCCGATGGTGGAATGACCTACCAAACTCGGTCCGATCCTCAGAGTCGGCACCTACTTTTAAGAGCAGACTTAAGACTCGTCTCTTTAAAGAACACTTTCAGTCTTAATGTGGAATTGATTTATGATTTATGATAGCGATTTGGGAGTTTATGTCTGAAAAAAAAAAAAAAAATTGATACACTTGATGTATCAGCGTCGGAATTAAACTGGACTCCAAACAGTCCGCCTCCTTATATTGTTTCCTTCTCTTTGATTTCTTGCTTGTATGTTCTCTCAATGTAAGTCGCTTTGGATAAAAGCGTCTGCTAAATGGTAGTAGTAGTAGTAGGCACGCACATTTTATATCAAATTATCGCGTTAGTTGCGATTAATTAATTACAGCCATATTTGGTGCGTTATATTCCTGAATCGCATTATTCTAATTTTTAATTTATATTTACAGTTTCTGCTTTTGAGTTGCTTTTAAATAAAATCCTTTTTTTAGTATTTCGGCTTCTTGTGCTGGAGTTGTACAAAGGGATTAATCCAGTGCTTAATTTGTAAATCAAAAGTTACCGGAACGCAAATAGCGCTATGAGACCAGAATTCACTGACTGATACCGGAACGCACACATAGACATGTATGAACGCACACACATACACAACTGTCGGACCAGACCAAGCGCTGTGCGGGTGTAAATTGTCAAGCAGGGCTAGAGAAAGTGATGATAAACCCAGAAGAAGTAAGTTATACTGCCTTTTTGGTATTTTGATGCCGCTGTTATTTAACCTAACTGGCGCCGTTAACAGATCCTAGCAAACAGTTACCGGAACACACCCTTTCAAAATAAGACAGTTCCCGGATCTTGTTCCGGCTCAAATTAAGCCCTGGATTAATCACTCTTAGGTGGACATCTATTGGCTGCTGATGGACTCCAGTGACGGCAAGGTGAGCAAAAGCGATTAGTTGCAGAGCGGAGAAGTGACAATGGAGGAGCAGATGTCCAGATGTCAGCTTTTTACATCACTCTCATACCTCTACACTAAAAACTAAACCATTGGGTCAACAAAAAATGTATGTTAACGTGTTCTACTAGAATTTTTGAAGCGCAACTTACCCCCAAACAAACTTTTTTTGCTAATAAACTCTATAAATGAGTGTTTAATAATCCTGTCTACATTTCTGGGAATTCTTTTTGATATTTTGACACATTTTAATACTGTATAACTAATCATTATCTACCAAAACCCGTCAGTGGAGCACCCTCTTCTGGTTAAAACATTACACTTGAATTTGAATGAGGCATTGCTGAGACTTTATTTTCTCTATACGTGACGTCAGGATTCTGCTGTGGAGTATACATAATCTTGATCTCAGCCACACCTCCATTCAGCTCAGCTGCCTCTCTGGATCTGGCCGCTGAACAGGAGTGCTCAGGGAAGCTCAGTCTCCTGCAGGACGTGGTGCGCACAATTCAGGGTGCATGAGCCGAGTCCATCACGGCATCATACTCATCAAATTGGACAGCCTTTCAGCGCTGGGCATCAAATGGGTGAAGAAAAATGCTATTTGGGAACCGATTGTCAGGTCTCACTGTTATTTATACTAGACTGAGTGGGGCCTACACAGCAGATGGGCATAGACTACATTTTTTCAGTGCTGCACTGCGTGCGAGGGTAAAACCACTAGCGATAATCTTAAAGGGCTGCACCTACTCAGAATCTGGGGTTACAGTACGTAACCAATGATGTACAGTGATCTGTAGTACTATTTAGAGGGGAGAGAAGAGAAGAGGTGAGATCCAGACTGATGTGAAAAATGTGATGTGTTTGAAACAAAATGATGGAAAATCATTTAATGAAAATGACAAGGTTCAACCTACAGAGGGTTTAATTCAAAGTTACCAAGAAATGGAAAGTGAAAAACTGATTCAGCAGTTGCTTTAAAGCACTACAAAATAACTTGTAGAACTTTAAGCTAATGTTTTGAAACTTGTCTAAGTGCTGCTGTCAAAACAAACCCACTGCAACTCTCTTGTACTTGTTTCTCCCCAGAACTGTCTGATCCGGGTGACACCTCGGGGTCGAGAGGCCTTGGTGACAGATTTTGGCCTAGCAAGGGAAGTGGTGGAGCTTCCAGTGAAAGACCCTGCTAGAAAACTCTCACTGGTGGGTTCTGCCTTCTGGATGGCCCCCGAGATGCTCAGGGGAGAGCTATATGATCGCAAGGTGACAGTTTGCTCTTGTCCAGAATTATTGTTACATTCCATAAGAAGTTGTTGAACATATTTGGAGTGCTATATGATGACAGGTGGAACATTTATGACACTGACAGGGGTCAAGTCTTACCATCTTACCAGACACAAAATCCTGCTGTTGTTTTGTTTAAAAAACAAATGAAAAAGTACCGTATATACCCGCTTATAAGTCGGTTTTTTGAGGAGTAAATTTCAGGTCTGAAGAGGGGTTCCGACTTATACGTGAGATATCGGGAAGAAGTAGTTTTTTTTTTTCAGAGGAAAATGTCGACAGCTTGGGGACTGGAGCAAGTACTCAGACAAGCGAACGATGTTCCTTATCAGCATGGATTATCAGAAGAAATAGGAATACACCTTCTGTCAAAACGATTAATGGGTGTTATGATTTATGACCCTGTCAAAAAAGTGGTCGTGACCAGAACAATGACGCGCGATGACGCGTCATGCCTGATGACGTCATATGCACGTGCGTGTTCGAGTCATGTGGGGTTTTTGATCACGTGATTATGGGCTCACGTGGTTGATGATATGATATGGGGAAGGAGGGGAGGGGTATGTGCTTTTTTTTTGTGACATGCTTCAGCTTTTAGGAATGGTTAAAAACAGTCTAAATTAAATACAAAGTTCTCTATGGGAACGTAGTTTCCACAAGCACTGGTTTTGTTCAGCTGTAGTAATGGTTAAAAAAAACGGTCTAAATTAAATAAATTAAAAACTACTGGTACAACCGGTAATTGTAAAAAAGTAAAAAAAAAAAAGAGCAGAAGACTTTGTGTGTTTTTGCCATCTCTCTACAGAAAAAATAACACCGAAATCAAGCTCTAAAAGAAAAAAAAATAGGTGTTTTAATAGACATCTTCTTTCTACCCACCTCTATTTCTTGAGAGAAAAAAAATCCTTCACCAGCAAAGCACTAAGCGCGTGAACGGAAACTGTGCGCATGAACGGAACGTCTTCTCCAGTGTAACACAGTGAAACACAACGCGCACAGGTTTTTACGTAGTCGTTCTACATGCTTTTCTGCCAATAGAAAAATAATTATTAACCTTATTGTGCATTCACACCAGCCACTTTGTCAACGTCAAGCAACGCTGATAACGCTCCAAATTTGACGTTTGAAGTTGAAGCTCATAACGCCTGCCAGTCAGAGCGCATAGGCGTTAAAGCTCGTAAAGCCTGACCGAAAAAGAGCGCGAAAGCGGGGCTTCCTTTGTTATCGGATGTTCGGAGCTGTGGCGGATCATATTGAGACAGTGGCTTGGATTTATTTACTTCATAGATCTAAACAACGTCGGGTGCATCAGCGCCGTTTGTGGATACACTCCATTCTTCAGATGCGTTCTGAGTTTGGTGAGTTTAACCATTTGCTCCAGGAGCTACGTTTGGATGAGGTTAATTTATCTTCCATTTTGGTTGATCCCGCTTCTTCCCAGCTACGTGCTGTGACGTCTTACGTCACTACGATGAGACGCTCTGATTGGTTGACATGCCGCTTCAAGAGCGTTAAGAGCGTCAAAAGTTCAGCTAGCTGAACTTTGAACTTTTCTAGCTTTTCAAGCGTCAACGCCTGAAACGCTAGAAAAGCTTGAAAAGTTGCCGCTCATAATGCTCACAAAGCGCCGCAGAGCCGTTGACCATAGACCACCATAGACTTTACATATAAACTTGCCGCTTATGAAGTTGATGGTTGGGCCGGTGTGAATGCACCTTAATTCTTCAAAAACCACTTTTTTTTTCTGGTCCTGCGCCCTCTTAGGAGAATTAAAAAAAAAACATTTTCAGCTGCTTTTCTGCCCATAATAGTCTAGAAAAAGAATTAGGTTTTAATTTTCTCCTTTCTGCTCCTTCAAGAATAAAAACATTTTTCCTGTATTCTTCTTCTTCTTACTTTCTAAGTAAGCAGTTTGTTGTCTGACTCAGATTACAAACGCGTGAGTTGGCAGGAATGGAATAAGTTTTAACGCAAACTCGCGAAATCGGGTAAAGAGCGTTTGCTTTCAATAGAGCCACTGTATGGCCGAGACGGACTGGAGGTGATACATTCACTTTCTTCATAAAAAGAGAAGCCCCCAAAATTCTGAGCTTAAAATCAGAGTCCCTAGCTCCCATGAGACAAAAGTCATCGCTGGCTCTGGTGAGCTTAACTCTCATATTGACAGAGTTTAAAAGAAGCTTTTCACAAAAGAAAATGTCTGCGTGTAGAGGTCCGAGCAGGTGCACCTCATTCGAACCAGCGCTGAAGCTCGCGCGCTTATTAGGACCTAGATTTGGACCATTATCGGTGACACGCAAATTCATAGCACCTGCTGTATCTCTGTAGAAAAGTCCAGAGCTGAATTGGCTTTTCAGGGTGTCTTCTGAATAGTTCAATAATGTCTCAATCATCGCTCTGTACGGATGTGTGGTGCTGGACCATAGGCGTTTTTAGCCCATTTTTGGGGGTGCTCAAGCACCCCTAAATTGAATCAAAGCACCCCTAAGATAAACCTGGTTTGTCCCTGCCCCCACCCTTTTTCTTTACTATATGCAGTTTTTTAAACAACCTACAAAAGTGTCAAAACCATAAACTACTTGATTTAAACGTAGTATTTTAACAGCAACACCCCCGCCTCAAAAATGGTTTGATCCTTTTCTCGGCCTCTGCCTGGGCGCTCGGCTCTCTTAAGTCTGTAGGCCGATTCGCTGCCAGGGAGGTTGACGAGCAGGAGCAGTGTACTGTAAGTGCCTGGCTGGAAATGTTGCACAATGCTCAACGTCTACTACTCAATACCAACACATAAACATTATTGTCATTACCAGTGCACATTTTTGATGCATTTAAGCTTAGGTTGCTCTTGGTGTTGTTCGGAAGCTGACGTTTTTTTTTTGTTTTTTTTTTCCCCTAGCTAACGTTACAGGTGGTCAGTACCACAATCTGTTTGCAATGGAATGCGAAAAGCTATCTGCTGTGTAATAGCTTGTGTTTACCTGCTCGACTTTAATATAATGACGAGCTAATGTGAAACAGAGCCATCATTAGTTTAAAATTCCTATATTGATTATTATTATTAGCAGGTTTACCATATTTTGAGTTTATTACAACAGTTGGCACTCTGTGTGAGGTATGTGTCTGTGGAAGGTGTACTTAAAGAGAGGTTCCTTGCCTTGGCAGTAATGCAACAGTTTGATGCTGCATCAATAACTGCTGCTATTGAAAATCAGCTGCAAGAAAAGGGAATTGAACAGTTGAAATATGTGGCATAGACCTATGACGGGGCAGCTGTCATGAGTGGGGCAGTTGGGGGTGTGCAAGCCCATTTTCAAAAGCAGCACCCTGAGGCAATTTATGTGCATTGCTATGCACATGAGTTGAACCTCATCCTGTGTCACACTTGCAGAGCTGTTCCTGAAACCACAGAATTCTTCAACCTGCTTGAAAGTGTCCATTCCTTCTTTAGTGCTTCCCTTGTGAACCATAATAAGTTCATGGACACTCAGAAGAATTTAGGATTGGATCAAAGTGAACTTGTACAGCTGTCAAACACACGCTGGGCATGCCAGATTCGTTCAGTGGCTGCAGTTCTTACCAACCTCCCTGCCATCACTGAGTGCCTCTCCACTATCAACACACCTATGGCAGTGGGATTAAAGGCAAAACTCAGTAAATTCTCCTCAGTGTATTTGCTGGTCGTTTTCAAGGATCTACTGTCTGTCACAGCAGGTTTACACAGATACCTACAGAAGGAGACTGTTGACATAGCACAAGCACAGGCATACAAAGACGCAGTGATTGACACTCTGAAGCAGAAACGAAGTGATGCCACTGCTATAGATCTTCACACAAGAACAAAGGCTACATGTGAGGCAAACCAGATAGCAGTCTTGGAGCCGTCTTCTGGACAGAGGCGGAAGACAAAGAGAATGGATGGATATGTTGTTGAGTCAACTTGCGGGGCAGGTAGTGAAGTCTGTGACTCTTTTGAGTCAGATGAGCTCAAAAGGAAGTTGTTTTTTCCTTCTCTGGACAGAATGATCTCTGAACTTGAGAAGCGTTTTTCTGGAGTGAATCAGGACTTGCTTAACGGAATTCAGGCTTGCAGTCCAACTTCAAACCTCTTCTTGTCTGAGCCTCATTTGTCAGCACTGGCACTGCATTACCACATTGAGCTTAAGTCAGAGGAAGTGATGGTTGCGAAAAACTTTTTGAAGTGCAAGAGTTCATGCGCGCAGTTTCCGTTCACGCGCTTAGTGCTTTGCTGGTGAAGGATTTTTTTTTCTCTCAGGAAATAGAGGTGGGTAGAAAGAAGCTGTCTATAAAAACACCTATTTTTTTTTTTTCTTTTAGAGCTTGATTCCGGTGTTTTTTTTTCTGTAGAGAGATAGCAAAAACACACAAAGCGTTTTGCTTTTTTTTATTTTTATTTTTTATTTTTTTTACTTTTTTACAATTACCGGTTGTACCAGTAGTTTTTAATTTATTTAATTTAGACCCTTTTTTTTTAACCATTACTACAGCTGAACAAAACAGTGCTTGTGGAAACCACGTTCTCTTAGAGAACTTAGTATTTAATTTAGACTGTTTTTAACCATTCCTAAAAGCTGAAGCATGTCACAAAAAAAAGCACATACCCCTCCCCTCCTTCCCCATATACCACATCATCAACCATGTGAGCCCATAATCACGTGATCAAAAACCCCACTGGAACACGCACGTCGACTTATACTCGAGTATATACGGCAGCGGTCCCCAACCTTTCTTGCCCCGCGGACCGGTTTAATGTCAGGCAATATTTTCAGGGACCAGCCTTTAAGGTGTGGCAGATAAATACAACAAAATAATATATGACCTGCATGAAAACTGGTATTTTCTAAACATAATAAAAACACAAATTATGACATGAGCAACATCCTCTCTGCCCACAACGCTCTCTGGTCGCTATGGTAACATTTAAACATGCCTTCAAAATAAGATACACCGCAAATACAAAGTGCATGAAAGATCCGACTCACCACAATGCTGAATCAGTGGGAGCCCTGAGCTTGTTTTTCTGTGGCTTATGTCCAGTCTACTTCGTAATTTTGTTTTGGTCGCCGTCACTGCAGAAAATCCCGCTTCACACAGGTAGGATGTCTGAAATGGCAACAGGGTTTTTAGTGCTGTTGTGGCGATCTCAGGGTATTCAGAACACCGACAGAGTTGTTGTCTCGAACATACTTTTAAGGCCACCGTCATTTGCGATCTCCAGCAGTGGATCTTCTTCTTGCACAGACATGTTGGATTCACCTGGTTTGTTGAGAAATGGGTCTCGGATCCATTTTTTGGCAGTTCGTGGATCTTTTGTGGTTGGGAAGTAGCACTCAAACTCTTTCAAAGGGAGAATGAAGGCTCAGACTCAGTCTCTTCCAAAATCCCTGATAATGTTTGAAACATGTCAAATATGCCTGCGTTCAAGCGCCGTCCCCACAAATCTAATTTGGCTTTAAATGCAGCTACTTTATCTGCCAACTTGAAGGCATTTGTCTTTTTTCCCTGGAGTGACAGATTGAGTTCATTGAGCAGGCTGAATATGTCGCACAAGTAAGCAAGTTTAGCGACCCATTCCTCCTCACTGAAATGTGCAGCCAGCTGTGACTTTTTCTCCGCAGCGGCTCCCGTAATTCAAACACTCTGGCCAGCGATCTCCCTCGGGATAACCATCTTAATTCTATGTATAAGAGAAGGTGTTTGTGCTCCATGTCCATCTCCTCACAAAGTTGCTCGAACAGGCGCGAGTTAAGGGCATGTGCTTTGATGTGGTTAATAACTTTAATGACATCATTCAATACGCTATTAAGTTCCGGTGGCATTTTTCGGCTAGCCAGCATTTCCTTGTGAATGACACAATGTGTAGACTCACGTTCAGGTGTAATCTCCTTAATCCGAGCAATTAAACCAGACAGTTGTCCGGTCATGGCAGCAGCTCCGTCTGTGCATATGCCGTCACAAAAGGCCCATTTCAGTTTTCCTGATATATAATCATCAAGGGACTTGAATAGTTCTGCTGCCGTGGTTTTAGTTGGCAATGACAGTGCACATAAAATATCCTCATGCACATCCTCCTGATGAACATATCACACATAAACGAGTAGTATTGCCTTGTTGTCAATATCTGTAGACTCATCAACTTGGAGTGCATACCATGGTGATGTATTAATCCTTTCCAGCAATTGTGTCTCAATGTCCTCCGATATTTGCTCAATGCGCCGAGTGATGGTGCTGGCAGAAAGAGGCTGTGCAATCTTTTTAACCGCAGCCTCTCCTAGAAGTTCACAGCAGATGTCTTTAGAGGCGGGCAGAATCAATTCTTCGCCAGTGGTGAATGGCTTTTTAGCCTTAGCAATACGATTAGCCATCAAGTATAATGCTCTTAGTGCTCTCGCCTTTGGTGATGTGGTGGCCCTCAATCGTTTCTGTCCTTGTTCACACTTTTTTCTTTCAAAATACTCCAAAGGCTTGTCTTTTAATGCAGGGTGCTTGGTCTCCAAGTGGCGAAGCAGTTTTGATGGCTTCATTGCCTCATTAGAGAGCCGGTTGCCGCATACTATGCAGAGTGGGCTTGGTGTGTGGGAATCTCCCGTTGGGAAAAATCTGTATTTTAAGTAGGACTCCTGATACTGTCTATTAAATGTAGCTTTCTTTTTCTTGGAAGTCGAAGGCTCCTCTTCTGTATCGTGGCTGGGCCTTTTCCCCTTGGCAAAGAAACTTTCCAAAGACGTTTGTTTTTTACTCATTTTGCTAGCTCCTGGGTTTCATTTTAGCGGTAACCTATCACGTGACCGAGAAGAACGCCTTGGCCTGCTTCAGGAGTGACATAGAGTAGACGGATGTATCAGAGAATTGGGCAATTTTTCTAAATAAAAAATCTTTCAGATTCAAAATAAATAAAATGGAACTAATGTAAGTTATTTATTCTTTCTGTGTGGCCCGGTACCAAATAACACCCCCACCCCCTCCCAGCCATTTTAAATGCAGTAGCCACCTTTCAACCCTAAGAGGGCAGAACTAAGGTGTTTTTAGACCGAAAAGTGTAGAATTTAACAAGTTTACATGAAAATGTCAAAAAATGCCCAGAAACTGAAAGGCCGCATTAAAGACCCACTAATACAGTTTATAAGCAGAAAACAGCTGTTTTGAGGGTGAGTTGCTGCTTAAACTAAAAATGAAATAAATTCTTCTCTTAAAAATATAAAACACTTTTAGATTTCTTGTTGCTTTCCCAAACAGAGTTGACAAGTTCTCAATGGAAACTCTGTTTCAGGTGGATGTTTTCTCTTTCGGCATTGTCCTCTGTGAAATTTTGGCCAGGATCCCGGCTGACCCAGAGGTTCTTCCTAGAACCCAGGTAGAGTTCAAAAAAGCACCATCCAATAATTACCAGTTCAGCAGCACACAGAAAGCAGCACGTTTTCAATAAATGTAAACATTATGATAAATCTATTCCACATATTAAACATTAATGATATTTTGTAAGTCAAGTTAACTTTTAACTGTTGTTGTACTATTGTTGCCACAGTGGTTTGAGTGTTGACAGTGGTGTATTTCAGGACTATGGGCTGGATATGAAGGCTTTTAGTGAGCTGGTGATTAACTGCCCACAACATCTCCTGGAGTTGGCAGCAAGCTGTTGTATGGTATGTGGCTGGAAACAAATATTTTACATTGAGGTACCATTAAGAAAAATATGTTCAGTTTAATTCAGTTTCATTTATAAAATGACAGTTCATAACAAAAGTCAATTCAAGGCACTATACAAAAAAACAAGTTCAATTCAACAAATCCAATTCACATCTACAGTCCAGATTCAAAGTTAAGAAATAAGAAACTAGCAGACTGGGTTGAAACACTGGTTATATGCATAACTAAAGGGATGGATCAGGATAACCTAAGATAACTGTCACAGACTTTTAAACCAAAATAATCCAATAAAAGACCATTGGTGATAAGGGTGGTTTCCTTAAGCACGCACTTCAAACTTGATTACTTGAAAATATATCATCTGTTTATTCTTACAAAAATATAACTCAAAAATCATTCCAAAGGTTCTTCAGTCCACAGAGTGTTTTCCTCATGGATTACAATTGGAAGCTGATCCCACAAGAGAGGAGGCTGATAACTGAAAGCTCTGCCTCCTTCAGAAGAACAAGAGTATCTTTCTCAGGGAACTGAAATTTTATAACCTAAATAAAATAATCACTTGAAATCATACAGTGAAAATGAGTGGAATGGTTAGGAATACTCTGGCTATTTAAATGATGTCCTGAAAACATCCTACCGGTAGCCTTTATGCTAAACATTTTATTCCTGTCTTGAGGAGGGAGAAAATCTGTACTGGAATTAAATGATCTTCACTGGAGAAATCAAAATCAAATCAAATCAATCAAATCAAAAATTGATTTGATTTGATTTCTCCAAATGCAACCTCACCTTGAAATTTGTGTTGTTTTTGAAGTTTCTTGTTTGATTTTAAAATAATTAAAGACTTGAATTTTACTTTGGTGCTTAAATACAGTTTTTCCCAGTTGCTCACTGCTAAGGCATTTCTCAAAACAATTAGTGCAAACTGCAGAACAGGGTAGATAACCTGCAAAAGCAAGTCACTTTCTCAAAATGGCTAGTTCAGGCTTCAAACGTAAGTCACTTAATCACAATTGATCATTTGTTCTTCAAAAGTAAGTATTTATTTCCATGAAAGTGTCAGTGCTGTCAAAATTACAAGTTACAACACCAGCATCTTTGAGTCAAAAGTCAAATGGTTTGAACATGTTTTCATTGTGAAAGTGACTCCTAAGGTGTTTCCCAATGTCATGTAAAGTCAAGAAACAGCACTATATACCATGTATGGCATTTTGAAATACTAGAACTTAAAAAAGAAAAGAAAAAAAATTAGAACACTGAAAATGCACTTTGCTCTTACACTGTTTATTTGTAACTGTTCACGGCATCATGCAAATAACACAACAAAAAGCACAAATACAGACTTACTGTAGTAAACGTTGCAGTATTTACTGTATGAAACTGAAAATACTGTAAAACAAACAGTGCTGTAAATCATTCATTGACAACTAGACGCTCTCGTCTGTCTGACCACATATTCTCATCTACATCACAGCGAATATCAGCTCTGTCAATACACCGAGGAAAGTACCTTCTTGAGTGCCGAATCCACCCTCTGCAGGACTCTGCTGTGATGTCATCACACCCTAGCAGCAATGGATGCAGCCATTGCTGCTAGGGTCATTTGTGTATGTGGATGCTGGTCATACACTTCCACCTCCAGGAAGAGAAAAACTCCTCAATTGGATTCAGGAATGGGGAGTAGGGTGGAAGATACTCCACTAGCATCTTGTCGTGTGCTGTAAACCACTGCCTGACCATAGCAGAGTGATGGAAGCTTATGTTATCCCAAACTACTACATACTTTGTCAGATTGTCACCAGGCTCACCCCTGTCATTCTCAGGGATTATGTCCCTATAAAGAGCATCCAAAAAAGTCAACAGGTGTTAAGTGTTGTACGGACCAAGACGGGCAATATGGGTGTGGACGCCGTTTTCAGAGATTGCTGCACACAAATAGTAATATTCCCTCCTCGTTGTCCTGGGACATCAATGGTGGCTCTCTCTCCAATGCGGTTTCTTCCACGCCGTCTTCCTTTTGCCAGATTGAATCCCGCTTCATCAAGATACACTATATTACCAAAAGTATTCGCTCACCTGCCTTTACTCATACTATGAACTGAACTGCCATCCCATTCTTAACCCATAGAGTTCAATATGATGTCGGTCCACCTTTTACAGCTATTACAGCTTCAACTCTTCTAGGAAGGCTGTCCACAAGGTTGAGGAGAGTGTATATAGGAATTTTTGACCATTCTTCCAAAAGTGCATTGGTGAGGTCACACACTGATGTTGGTCGAGAAGGCCTGGCTCTCAGTCTCCGCTCCAATTCATCTCAAAGGTGTTCTATCGGGTTCAGGTCAGGACTCTGTGCAGGCCAGTCAAGTTCATCCACACCAGACTCTGTCATCCATGTCTTTATGGACCTTGCTTTGTGCACTGGTGCACAGTCATGTTGGAAGAGGAAGGGGCCTGCTCCAAACTATTCCCACAAGGTTGGGAGCATGGGATTGTCCAAACTGCTTTGGTATCCTGAAGCATTCAAAGTTCCTTTCACTGGAACTAAGGGGCCAAGCCCAGCTCCTGAAAAACAACCCCACACCATAACTCCTCCATCACCAAATTTCACAGTCGGCACAATGCAGTCTGAAATGTACCGTTCTCCTGGCAACCTCCAAACCCAGACATGTCCATCAGATTGCCAAATGGAAAAGCGTGATTCATCACTCCAGAGAACACGTCTCCACTGCTCTAGAGGCCAGTGGCGGCGTGCTTTACACCATTGCATCCGACGTTTTGCATTGCACTTGGTGATGTGTGGCTTGGCTGCAGCTGCTCAGCCATGGAAACCCATTCCATGAAGCTCTCTGCGTACTGTACTTGGGCTAATCTGAAGGTCACATGAAGTTTGTAGCTCTGTAGCAATTGACTGTGCAGAAAGTCGGCGACCTCTTTGCACTATGCGCTTCAGCATCCGCTGACCCCTCTCCGTCACTTTACGTGGCCTACCACTTCGTGGCTGAGTTGCTGTTGTTCCATTTTGTTATAATAGAGCTGACAGTTGACTGTGGAATATTTAGGAGCGAGGAAATTTCACGACTGGATTTGTTGCACAGGTGGCATGCTATGACAGTTCCACGCTGGAATTCACTGAGCTCCTGAGAGCGGCCCATTCTTTCACAAATGTCTTGCTTCACAGTCTGCATGCCTGAGTGCTTGCTGTGGCCAGGCCAAGGGATTAGGACACCTGATTCTGATCATTTGAATGGGTGAGCGAATACTTTTGGTAATATAGTGTATATTAACGTGTGCAGTGGTTCCCTGGCCTCCGATTCCAGGATACGCTAAACAGAGGGCAAGGGAAAAAAAAGTCAGAATAAAAGTGTCAGGATCCATGTTCTGTGTGATAGTTTTGTTGTTTTTCTTGTCCCATGTGATTCTTGTATATTTTCTGGTTTATTTTGATGACATTCTGTGCTCCCAGTTCTCCTAGTGTCTCAGCTGTGACTTGTTCCCTCCTTATCTGTTCCAGGTGTTTCGTGTCAGTATTAATTACTTTCTTTGTTCTGTGTCTGCTTAAAAGAGGTGTGTCTGTATTTGTTTGGTGTTGGAGTATTTTCGATTGCTTGCCGTTGCTGTCTGCTGTTCCTGAGTGGTTTTTGTGATCCTGTGCCTGTGAGTTCTGCTGCCTTGTCAGCGTTTTTCTTTATTAAAATCCAGTTTAAATATTTAATTCAGAGTTTCCAGTGTCTCCCTGCATCTTGGGTCCTAATCTTCCACCTCAGCTCATGACAAAAAGAGCATTTGGCACAACAAATTGTATAGTGTGCAGTGCACTGTAAATATAGTTAAAATAATGTGGAGCACTATAATGCAAGTGCAGTGCATAGCAATACATTATATTTTTATAATAAAACAAATTACAGTAGACAGAGTAAAGCATGCATAGAAGTTTTACCTGTACATACTGGTGACGGAGCTCCTTCACTTGGTCACTGTTACGTTCAAATGGTACAATTGTTTCATGTACATTTCATTCCGTCTGAGGACTCTGTCTATTGTAAAAATTGATATTGATTAAATATTTTGAAAAATGTTGTCATTTTCCACAACAACTCTTTGTATTTCTCGCAGTCTTATAGCATTGTTTGCAAACACCATTGCACAAACGCTTTCCTCTTGCTGCAGAGACAAAAGGGGAGCTCTTCCACCTCTTTTAGGGTGTTTTGTGATCCTTTTTGAGGTGCAGAAAAAGAAAAACATTAATGTAAATATTAGGGCCGGGACTCGATTAAAAATTTTAATCTAATTAATTAGAGGCTTTGTAATTAATTCATCAAAATTAATCGCATTTTAATTGCATATAAATATTTGACCAGAGAACAGTGAGAATGTTTTTCAAACGGATTTTTAGTATACCATTGAATCATGACTGAATACACATAAGCTTAAGCAACAAAATATTGTTTATTTTTGTTCAACCAAGTCCAACAGACCAGTGCATTAAGTGTAGAAAATGTCTACACTTGTACTCGGAGTCGGGCTAACGTCCACGCTAGCTGCTATATGTTTAACATTGAGGTGATACTTCAGGCCCGATGTGCTGCGGTGATGTGCAAATTCCTTGCTGCATAGCTTGCACACATGCTCTTATCCACGCTTCCATCCAGTCATTTTTTATAACAAAACTTCCCATCCACGGGGCCAATCAAAGCGGTCGCTTCTTCAATTAATGTTCACTGTGGTTTGTTGTTGTCCTAAATAATGAACGCTGGTAGGTGCGCCAGTATAATCGGTCCGCTGAAACTCATGAGAGATGTTCTGCGGTGCTTAAATAAGTACAATTAAAATGCGTTAAAAAAATTAACGCGTTATTTTTGTGTAATTAATTAATCTTAATTAACGCGTTAAAGTCCCGGCCCTATTAAATATGCTATTTCTACAGTAACCTACTGTAATACAACACTCTTTTCTTTACTATTACACTGACTACAGCCACACCAAATCTGAGCTACAGTTATAGTAAATTGCAATTTACATGTAAAAGGTTACAAGGTCAATGCAAGCCTCTTGTATGACTGATAGTGCAGAGCAAATTAGTTTGTGTTGAATAACTAGATTACATTATGCTCACCTGTTCTCCCAACATCTGGCTGGACCCTTCGACCAGCCTCAGCCATTGTGAGGCCATGATTTACCACATGATCCACCAAAGTTGCCCTGATTTCATCAGGAATCTGTCCATGTGGTCGACCTCTTCTTCCCCGGTTTGGTCCCCTTCTTCCAAGCATCCTCACCCCTCTTCCACAAGGCTGACCTTCCATGTATTGCAGTTTATACAGTATGCACCTCATGCCAATCCTTTCTCCTGGTTTACATATACTTGTAAAGTTTGGGTTCACGTGATTCAGCTGTGAGTGATTTCGAAGAAGAGGCTAATTATTGGTTGAAACTTATAATTCACACAAACCTTTTCATCAGTGTAAGATAAGGTTCACCTGAGAAAAGTTATTTATGAACATTTTCATGTAAACATGATTAAAATATTTTAAAAATGAATGTACAAAATGTTTGACATGTTCAACAATTTTGCATGCAATGACACAATGAATGAAAAGAAGATCATTAGTTGTATGAACAATGACTATTTAGCCTGTACAAGTATAGTTAATTTTGACAGACATGATGAAAAGCAGGACAAAAGTGACCATTTCACAGATTTTTGTCGTGACACAATTGCTTCATGTCCAAAAGCGTCTGCAATTGGATGAAATGAACATGAAACTGCCACTAGGTTGTGCTCAAACGACTACATGTGGTGGAGGTTACACTGACTGTTGTGAAAAGTTCAATTCTGTTGTGAGAAACGCACCAAAGCAACTGAGAAAAACTGTAATATCTCCAGCATTAAATAGTTTCAGTTTCAGATGAACTACTCCACCCAGTGGCCCATGTGGTCAGATGCAGAATCCCAGTGAGTCTCCCAGTCAATATACAAAATCCATCCATCCATTTCCTGAACCTGCTTCTTCCTGTTCAGGGTCACAGGGAGCTGGTAATATACAAAATCACCACATTTAAATACCGTGTAAAGGGAATTCTGCTATTTTCTTCTAACCACATTATAAACATAATAAATTTACTTGTTCTAAACATGTGAAAAACCTCCCAACAATTAAAAACTGAATTGTGGAGCTAGCCTTCAAATTGCGTTTCAAGAGTTTTCTATTTCAGGATTTTATGGGCGGGTCTAACGACACGCGGCTGCCTTTCAGGATAACCCCGCCCCCTGCTGCTCTCGTCATATAAAACCGTACAGTGCGGTAGCTTCAGTGGTTTTCCCGCTCCTTCATCCGAGGGATGACCGTCTGAAAAAGCTTTGGGTCGATTTTGTGCAGAGGAGCCACACAGTAGACAGTAACTAAACCAGCATGATAGGTAGGAGCTACTTCTGCCACCTGCTGCCTTCATATGCTAAACAAAGCTCAGAATGGCGTAGCAGCACATTCCGCTCCTTCACTGATCAACAAGTCTGAAGCATTGCGGTTGTGTGGAAATATTTCCACTCCTCAAAAAGCAGCGATGCGCAGTTTTACATGTGGGTAGAACCTCAAACTTAATGAACCAGCCGGAACTCAGAAATGGAGGAAATGCAGTGATGTGGGGAAGAGAAGGAGGTGCTGCTAGAGGATGAGACAGACAGGTTTCAGCTCCTGCAGCGGACACGCCCCCAGCGTCTCAGAGCAGAGAAAACTGATCCTTTTTTCATTATTTTGTAACCAAATTTCATATGCTTCGCAGTGTTTTTAATCATTCAAATTTGGCTGGATGACTAAAAACTAATATTCATGTGCAGTGACAAACTCAGAACACACATTTGTTGTTACTTTACACGGGCTTTAAATACTTAGTGCTTAAAGTAGTACAAAAGAACTTTTACAACTTTAAGCTACTGTTACGAAACTTGTCTAAGTGAATACTCACCAAAAAACATGTTCAGTTTCATATTAGACACTCTGGACCCTCCGATGGCTTTACAATACACTTAATAACTTTAGTGGGTCGGGTCACAGTTTTGATGGTGTTCTAACAATTTATGCTGCCCTGATGAAAAATGCCTCCATAGTACAAATTAACAACTTATTTCATAACAAGATGTCATTAGTAGTTTATACAGTATTCTTGTTTATGGTGAGTGTTTCCTGTTAATTATCTAAACATATTTTTATGATCCTTCCCTGATATTTTCTATATAAAATCCCTCTGGGTCCTTATCAGACATTGTTGGGTCCTTCTCCTCTGGGTGTGTCCAAACATTTTGCCTGTCACTCTGACAATGAAAAGAAAGTAAAAATAACATCATATTTAGTGTTTCTGTCCTGGGAGAATTTATTTGATAGGTAAAATGTATTTATGGAAAAATATAGTAACAAAAAAAAAACAATAAATCTGTTTATTGAAGTCAACAGGCAGCATATTTCAACAGAAAACTGGCAATGGCCGTCTGAGACACGATTGTGGAAAAGTTATTTAGTACTGCTTTAATTGGTGTAACTTCGATAGTTGTATTATCAGTATCTATATGTGTATTGACTCTCACCTAAACAACTGACCTAAAATCTTATCTGAATAGAAGTGCTGCCCGTGTGCAAAACAATAACTGACACCTACAAACTTACACATTAATTCAAATGTTGGGGCGGTTGGCACGTCGCAGTTACTTGGACAGCAAGTGAATTACAGAGGTTGCAAATAATTATTTTAATAATCACAGTAACAATATATAATTGAGTGAAAGATCACAGACTTCCAGTGGAGGCGCCACACTGCCACAAGGATAGTGTAGAAACATAAAGGTATGCAAAAACATTCCAATGGAGAAAATTCCAAAGCAAACACAATGTGCAACTCATGAACAGGAAGAGGAGTGAGAAGAGATGCATTTTTATACATTGGAATTAATGAACAATGCATGAAACAGACATCTGAGTTTTTTTCTAGCACAAAATGAACCACTTGTTTGAAATTTTTGACTGTAAACAACAATCTGCTAGGAGCTCTTCTCATTATACAGATGGGTAAATTGTTAAATGTTGGTAACATATGGACACCATAAAAATGATTTGAACTAGGAAAAATACATATACACTTCAGGTCCTATTTTCTAATATTATCCCTGTGCTTCTCTCTGCTCTCTTCTCTTCTGATCTAAGGTGGAATCCTTCCGGCGTCCATCCTTCACAGAGTTACTAGAGGAGCTGGCAGAAACGGCTGAGAGTTTAGAGCCACCATCGATATCTGAACCAACTACGAGCTGAGAAGTTGATCTAAACGCTACAAATCAGGGGTTGTTATTGTTCATGGACATGAAGTTCAAGGGAGACCTACTTGAATATTCATGTGGTTTCTCTGTGCTTCACTGTCAAGGCAGCATTTGTTTTCACTGACATGTATTAGATATACAATATGATGTCAGATGGTGGAGAACCCCCTAACTTTTAATGGACACTGTAATAGTGCACATAACTCAGAGGTGAACATAAGCAAGGCTCACATGACTTCTATTCATCTCCTCACACTTTCTGTTTTGTGTTTGTTTGTTTGTTTGTTTGTTTGTTTGTAACCGAGGTTGCAGATCACCCACCTGTAGTTTCTGACCTTTCTGAAATGGACTCTGATTTAGATCCAACAAGAAGCTGCAGGTAGGACTGCTATGAAGACTTCATGAGACAACATGGGACTCAGAGATCTGAGGAGAATCAACATCAGTTTGGTTTCTAAGGTTTAGCTTTGACCAGGTTCTCTCTATTTATCCCTTAGTTCATCTGTTGGTTTTCAAATAAAGAAGTATCTTTATCTTAATGAAGACTATATCTTTTTTTAGACTTATTTTTTAACTGCAACATGATTTGTTTTTATTTTCTTTGGATTTTTCTGAAATCAGCAAAATCCTAAAAGTTGTTTTAAGCATAGCACACGTTAAAAACATTTTAGCTCTTTATTTTGAATTCTTTGTTGTTATTTTTGTCTAAACATATTCTGAACCTAAACATTGTGAAATGTTGTACTTTCTGTAACAAAAACATTTATTACCTCCACCAACAGGGTCATGTTTTCACCGGGGTCTGTCTGTCTGTCTGTTAGCAGGATAACTCAAAAACTAATGGATGGATTTTGATGACATTTTTAGGAAAGGTCAGAAATAACCCAAGGAACAATCGATTAGATTTTGGGGGTGATCCAGATTACTGGATCCAGGAATTTTTTTAAGGATACGAATATAGTACTTTCTACAACATGTCCACTTGGCAGAGGTCTGCGCTCTCTGAGTGCTTTTCTAGTTATTAATTATTTTTTATTGAAAATATCTTATTTACCGTATATACTCGAGTATAAGTCGATTTGCGTATAAGTCAGACCTCTTTCTCAGCAGAAAAATTGAGGAATTTAGCATTGACCCGCGTATAAGTTGGTGTCAGAATCACTTTGTGTCAGGAATATATATTTATTTTTTTAACGCTGGTTCATATCGTCTAGTATCAGTAGCAGCTGAGCTTACAGGTGAAGTTGCGTCTGGCACGTCTTCAGGTCGAGGAGCGCGAGTTTCAGTTACGGAGAGAGTTGTGTTAGTTAATAAATTCTGTGGAGCTTTTTCTCTCCACATGCATCCTTAGTTCGTTTTTTTACCTTTTTAATTGACCTTTGTTGCAGCCCATTTCGAGCCTGGGATGTAACAATATATTTATTAAAAAGATAGAACGTGTCTTTGATAATCCATGCTGATAAGGAACATTGTTCGCTCGTCTGAGTACTTGCTCCAGTCCCCAAGCTGTCGACATTTTCCTCTGGAAAAAAGAACTACTTCTTCCCGATATCGCAGGTCAGAACCCCTCTTCAGACCTGAAATTTACTCCTAAAAAAACCAACTTATACGCGAGTATATACTTTTTGTTTTCTTTTTTACTGCAGACTTTTTAGGCAGCTAAAATAAGCAGTGTTTGTTTTAACACCAGTCTTTTATGATAAAACCACATATTCCTAAATCCCATGTAGTGTTTAGGAGACACTTATAAGTCTGATGTTTTACTGCACTGTTGCTTTTATAAAAGAATAAAAATGTAACATCTCCTGTTTGAAGTCTGTTTCACATAATGTGGGTTCAATATTGACTTCATCTGTGTCAGGTCTCAGCAGTTGGTGAGTGGTGTGTTTGTATTTTGGAAAAATAACCTTGGCCGCGTTTCCCAAAAGCGATCGTTCTTAAGGACCTAAGAAGGGTTCGGCTAAGAAGGAGCGCTAAGATACGGGTGTTTCCCAAAAGCCTTCTTAACTGCCTTCTTAGAAGAAACTTAAGATCAATCCTAAGAAGGTTCTAAAGAAGCTCTTAACGGGAGCTGTCAACCGCGGTTGTGCTGAATCAATCGATGCCAGGCTAATCGATCACCCACTGCTTTATCAGCGCAGCGCGCAGTCACACACAGCGTTGTTTATAAGAACTTGCGATATTCATGATGAGTACAGAGTTGGTGAATTAGCTTCACATTGTGTGCTGATAACCATATGTAGATAAAATAAAAAGAAAACAACAAACAACGTGTTTGCGCGTGGATAGCATTAAGTTAACTTCTGTTTTAAGTTTGTGTGTTCCAACAGGTATATCCAAGTAGTAATCAAGCCCATTAGTTTATGTGGCGTGACCGGGGTGCTGTCCAAAAGTGGCAGGATTTTCAGAGCCAGACCAAAAAGAAGCACGCCAAGGTGAGACAGTCTCTCCAGCCATATGGACTTCCACATTTATTTGTCTTCTGTGCTCCCAGAACAAGGTCCGTGCGGAAACGTATCCCCGCTCCCACGTACACCCCGGGTCAGAGAGTCTGGCTGTCTGCTAAAGACTTCCCCCTTTAGGCTGTTAACCGTAAGTTGGCTCCCCGTTTTCTTGGTCCCTACACTGTTGACACTGTGATCAGCCCCACTACTGTCCGTTTGAAACTCCCGTCTCACATCCGTCTTCACCCAGTTTTTCATGTGTCACAGATCAAGCCAGTTCACACCAGTCCCCTTTGCCCAGTCCTGCACCCCGTCTCATAGATGGACACCCCGCCTTCACCGTGCGTCGGATCGTGGGAGTCCGTCCTCGGGGCCGAGGACGTCAGTACCTCATGGACTGAGAGGGGTACGGTCCAGAGGACTGCTCATGGGTCCCACGGTCCCTCATACTTGACCCGTCCCTCATCCGTGACTTTGAAAATCCAGGAGCGATTCTCCGGATCGTTGTGCCTCAGCGTGGTTGTGTACCCGCCTTTCGAGAGGACTGGCTTCCACACGGATGGTTCAAGAGCCTGGTTGCTGGATCACGCAACCCGCTCTCTCCCCTGGCTCCCTGTCTGTCTCTGGCTCCTCTGGATCCACACCTTCCCGGTCTGCGCGCTGCTGTCATCCCTGCTGGATCGACGCAGACACGGACAGCACCCGGACCCGGATTACATACAAGAACCCGGACAGTCTGGATCACCACCCCCGCGGCAGCATCTCTGGATCCCTCCTCACAGCAAGACGCACCAATCGTCACCGTGAGTTTAACGAGCACGATCCCCGCACACCGCAAGCTGGTTCACCGACTGTTCACTAACCTCTCTCTCTCCACACCCAGGACCGTTCCTGTCACAGACGGGCCTGTCCTGAGTTCCTCAGACGAGCACAGTTTCCCCAGTTGTTGTATATATTTCACTGTAAATATTAAAACACTGTTTCAACTGCAAAGAACTGTTTCCTCGCTCGTGTGTGTCTGGTGTTTGGGTCACCCCTGGAGCTCGCAAACAAACCACCTGGTATCAGAACCATGACAGCGTCAAGCAGCAAGGGTCGCAGATAAGAAGGTAAAAATAATAATTACTTTCCTGTTGCCAGGTGTCCAGAACTCATTTAACTGTATTTTCAAGTTTATTTATTTATAAAGCGCCAGTTTATGACAAAGTCATTTCAAAGCACTCAACAGAAAAATCAACCAATTAATAATAAAACATTTTCTATCTAAGGAACCAGCTGATTGGGTTGAATTATTAGTTCAGCACAATCC
Source organism: Pachypanchax playfairii (assembly GCA_006937955.1). Classification (NCBI taxonomy): domain Eukaryota; kingdom Metazoa; phylum Chordata; class Actinopteri; order Cyprinodontiformes; family Aplocheilidae; genus Pachypanchax; species Pachypanchax playfairii. Next base: position 885,779 of record SSNP01000096.1, read on the forward strand.
CCCATCCTGAGCAGCACGATTGGCGACAGTGGAAAGGAACGATTCCCTTTTAACAGGAAGAAACCTCTAGCAGAACCAGAACCCGACTCAGGATGGCCGACTGGGGTCTGAGCTGACAGGAAAGAGACAAACACTGATGGATTTTGGCCAGTCGTCATGTCTATAGAAAGATAAACAGAGAAACAGTTAGTGGCAGCAGTAACAATCAAAGCAATAACAATTTGATGGCTCTAGTGGGAATATTTCATTGTTTGTTTATGTGAGAGTGTTTAAACGTGAATGCAAGTGGGAGATTTTGAGATTCTAGTACCGTTATAACAGTTATAAATCAGTCTCCAATTGTAAATTCACCAACTCGCTTATAATTATAAAAAAAAACATCTATATACCAAAAAATGTTACAATTGTATTAGATCTTAAAGCTGGAGTGCGTAACTTCTGTAACTTCTGTCGCCCCCTAGCGGAATTTTTGCGTCATTACAACAATAAAGCTGGCGCTTCCATATGACGTAAGCCCAGCTGCCACCGCTTTATCTCTGCCGTTGTTATTCCAACCGGTATCTGTCTTAATCAACCTTCAAATTCAGTCTGTTTACTTTACCTGGCTCTATATTTGTTTCAATAAATATCATTTCATTGTTGAAAAAATCAAGAGAAACCAGTAAAATATAAAAATACTGGTAAAAAACCCTTCAGAGTTCAGGTTGGATTGTTTACAGGTTTGATTGTTCACTTTAATCTACATTTAACAGTTTGGTGTTGAAATTTATTAGTCAGCTGTTGGGGCCACAATGATCTATTTGTCTTATTCAGTGAATTTTTTCAGTTTTGACACGATGCAGAATCCTGCAGTCAGCTGCACTGATCTGACTGACTGAAAAACCGTTACACTGGCAAACTGACAGACACAAACTGACACAGATAGAGACAGAATCAGCTGATCAGCTGGAACTTCGGCGCTCTGGGTTTCATCTGGTGCGCATTTTATATTTTGACAGTGTGTGCGGACCTGCGGACCACTTATGTGCACCCGTGAACATCAGCCCGATCTCTTCTCTCCACCGAGGAAAAGCGACGCCGATACAAATTCGCGTTTGCCTTCTCCTTCGGTCACTTTCCTTCTTAGCCAATAGTCCCTCTGCCGAACGTCCAGGAATTTTATTTTTTTTTTTCGTGGTAGGATCCACTTCCCGATAAGTGTCTCTCGGCCGTTTATTTGGATTCTCCGCCATGTCGACCTTCACGTTCTG
>SSNP01000096.1:887038-919515 GCA_006937955.1 Pachypanchax playfairii
CTGAAATCAGCAAAATCCTAAAAGTTGTTTTAAGCATAGCACACGTTAAAAACATTTTAGCTCTTTATTTTGAATTCTTTGTTGTTATTTTTGTCTAAACATATTCTGAACCTAAACATTGTGAAATGTTGTACTTTCTGTAACAAAAACATTTATTACCTCCACCAACAGGGTCATGTTTTCACCGGGGTCTGTCTGTCTGTCTGTTAGCAGGATAACTCAAAAACTAATGGATGGATTTTGATGACATTTTTAGGAAAGGTCAGAAATAACCCAAGGAACAATCGATTAGATTTTGGGGGTGATCCAGATTACTGGATCCAGGAATTTTTTTAAGGATACGAATATAGTACTTTCTACAACATGTCCACTTGGCAGAGGTCTGCGCTCTCTGAGTGCTTTTCTAGTTATTAATTATTTTTTATTGAAAATATCTTATTTACCGTATATACTCGAGTATAAGTCGATTTGCGTATAAGTCAGACCTCTTTCTCAGCAGAAAAATTGAGGAATTTAGCATTGACCCGCGTATAAGTTGGTGTCAGAATCACTTTGTGTCAGGAATATATATTTATTTTTTTAACGCTGGTTCATATCGTCTAGTATCAGTAGCAGCTGAGCTTACAGGTGAAGTTGCGTCTGGCACGTCTTCAGGTCGAGGAGCGCGAGTTTCAGTTACGGAGAGAGTTGTGTTAGTTAATAAATTCTGTGGAGCTTTTTCTCTCCACATGCATCCTTAGTTCGTTTTTTTACCTTTTTAATTGACCTTTGTTGCAGCCCATTTCGAGCCTGGGATGTAACAATATATTTATTAAAAAGATAGAACGTGTCTTTGATAATCCATGCTGATAAGGAACATTGTTCGCTCGTCTGAGTACTTGCTCCAGTCCCCAAGCTGTCGACATTTTCCTCTGGAAAAAAGAACTACTTCTTCCCGATATCGCAGGTCAGAACCCCTCTTCAGACCTGAAATTTACTCCTAAAAAAACCAACTTATACGCGAGTATATACTTTTTGTTTTCTTTTTTACTGCAGACTTTTTAGGCAGCTAAAATAAGCAGTGTTTGTTTTAACACCAGTCTTTTATGATAAAACCACATATTCCTAAATCCCATGTAGTGTTTAGGAGACACTTATAAGTCTGATGTTTTACTGCACTGTTGCTTTTATAAAAGAATAAAAATGTAACATCTCCTGTTTGAAGTCTGTTTCACATAATGTGGGTTCAATATTGACTTCATCTGTGTCAGGTCTCAGCAGTTGGTGAGTGGTGTGTTTGTATTTTGGAAAAATAACCTTGGCCGCGTTTCCCAAAAGCGATCGTTCTTAAGGACCTAAGAAGGGTTCGGCTAAGAAGGAGCGCTAAGATACGGGTGTTTCCCAAAAGCCTTCTTAACTGCCTTCTTAGAAGAAACTTAAGATCAATCCTAAGAAGGTTCTAAAGAAGCTCTTAACGGGAGCTGTCAACCGCGGTTGTGCTGAATCAATCGATGCCAGGCTAATCGATCACCCACTGCTTTATCAGCGCAGCGCGCAGTCACACACAGCGTTGTTTATAAGAACTTGCGATATTCATGATGAGTACAGAGTTGGTGAATTAGCTTCACATTGTGTGCTGATAACCATATGTAGATAAAATAAAAAGAAAACAACAAACAACGTGTTTGCGCGTGGATAGCATTAAGTTAACTTCTGTTTTAAGTTTGTGTGTTCCAACAGGTATATCCAAGTAGTAATCAAGCCCATTAGTTTATGTGGCGTGACCGGGGTGCTGTCCAAAAGTGGCAGGATTTTCAGAGCCAGACCAAAAAGAAGCACGCCAAGGTGAGACAGTCTCTCCAGCCATATGGACTTCCACATTTATTTGTCTTCTGTGCTCCCAGAACAAGGTCCGTGCGGAAACGTATCCCCGCTCCCACGTACACCCCGGGTCAGAGAGTCTGGCTGTCTGCTAAAGACTTCCCCCTTTAGGCTGTTAACCGTAAGTTGGCTCCCCGTTTTCTTGGTCCCTACACTGTTGACACTGTGATCAGCCCCACTACTGTCCGTTTGAAACTCCCGTCTCACATCCGTCTTCACCCAGTTTTTCATGTGTCACAGATCAAGCCAGTTCACACCAGTCCCCTTTGCCCAGTCCTGCACCCCGTCTCATAGATGGACACCCCGCCTTCACCGTGCGTCGGATCGTGGGAGTCCGTCCTCGGGGCCGAGGACGTCAGTACCTCATGGACTGAGAGGGGTACGGTCCAGAGGACTGCTCATGGGTCCCACGGTCCCTCATACTTGACCCGTCCCTCATCCGTGACTTTGAAAATCCAGGAGCGATTCTCCGGATCGTTGTGCCTCAGCGTGGTTGTGTACCCGCCTTTCGAGAGGACTGGCTTCCACACGGATGGTTCAAGAGCCTGGTTGCTGGATCACGCAACCCGCTCTCTCCCCTGGCTCCCTGTCTGTCTCTGGCTCCTCTGGATCCACACCTTCCCGGTCTGCGCGCTGCTGTCATCCCTGCTGGATCGACGCAGACACGGACAGCACCCGGACCCGGATTACATACAAGAACCCGGACAGTCTGGATCACCACCCCCGCGGCAGCATCTCTGGATCCCTCCTCACAGCAAGACGCACCAATCGTCACCGTGAGTTTAACGAGCACGATCCCCGCACACCGCAAGCTGGTTCACCGACTGTTCACTAACCTCTCTCTCTCCACACCCAGGACCGTTCCTGTCACAGACGGGCCTGTCCTGAGTTCCTCAGACGAGCACAGTTTCCCCAGTTGTTGTATATATTTCACTGTAAATATTAAAACACTGTTTCAACTGCAAAGAACTGTTTCCTCGCTCGTGTGTGTCTGGTGTTTGGGTCACCCCTGGAGCTCGCAAACAAACCACCTGGTATCAGAACCNCGGATGGTTCAAGAGCCTGGTTGCTGGATCACGCAACCCGCTCTCTCCCCTGGCTCCCTGTCTGTCTCTGGCTCCTCTGGATCCACACCTTCCCGGTCTGCGCGCTGCTGTCATCCCTGCTGGATCGACGCAGACACGGACAGCACCCGGACCCGGATTACATACAAGAACCCGGACAGTCTGGATCACCACCCCCGCGGCAGCATCTCTGGATCCCTCCTCACAGCAAGACGCACCAATCGTCACCGTGAGTTTAACGAGCACGATCCCCGCACACCGCAAGCTGGTTCACCGACTGTTCACTAACCTCTCTCTCTCCACACCCAGGACCGTTCCTGTCACAGACGGGCCTGTCCTGAGTTCCTCAGACGAGCACAGTTTCCCCAGTTGTTGTATATATTTCACTGTAAATATTAAAACACTGTTTCAACTGCAAAGAACTGTTTCCTCGCTCGTGTGTGTCTGGTGTTTGGGTCACCCCTGGAGCTCGCAAACAAACCACCTGGTATCAGAACCATGACAGCGTCAAGCAGCAAGGGTCGCAGATAAGAAGGTAAAAATAATAATTACTTTCCTGTTGCCAGGTGTCCAGAACTCATTTAACTGTATTTTCAAGTTTATTTATTTATAAAGCGCCAGTTTATGACAAAGTCATTTCAAAGCACTCAACAGAAAAATCAACCAATTAATAATAAAACATTTTCTATCTAAGGAACCAGCTGATTGGGTTGAATTATTAGTTCAGCACAATCCCCCATCCTGAGCAGCACGATTGGCGACAGTGGAAAGGAACGATTCCCTTTTAACAGGAAGAAACCTCTAGCAGAACCAGAACCCGACTCAGGATGGCCGACTGGGGTCTGAGCTGACAGGAAAGAGACAAACACTGATGGATTTTGGCCAGTCGTCATGTCTATAGAAAGATAAACAGAGAAACAGTTAGTGGCAGCAGTAACAATCAAAGCAATAACAATTTGATGGCTCTAGTGGGAATATTTCATTGTTTGTTTATGTGAGAGTGTTTAAACGTGAATGCAAGTGGGAGATTTTGAGATTCTAGTACCGTTATAACAGTTATAAATCAGTCTCCAATTGTAAATTCACCAACTCGCTTATAATTATAAAAAAAAACATCTATATACCAAAAAATGTTACAATTGTATTAGATCTTAAAGCTGGAGTGCGTAACTTCTGTAACTTCTGTCGCCCCCTAGCGGAATTTTTGCGTCATTACAACAATAAAGCTGGCGCTTCCATATGACGTAAGCCCAGCTGCCACCGCTTTATCTCTGCCGTTGTTATTCCAACCGGTATCTGTCTTAATCAACCTTCAAATTCAGTCTGTTTACTTTACCTGGCTCTATATTTGTTTCAATAAATATCATTTCATTGTTGAAAAAATCAAGAGAAACCAGTAAAATATAAAAATACTGGTAAAAAACCCTTCAGAGTTCAGGTTGGATTGTTTACAGGTTTGATTGTTCACTTTAATCTACATTTAACAGTTTGGTGTTGAAATTTATTAGTCAGCTGTTGGGGCCACAATGATCTATTTGTCTTATTCAGTGAATTTTTTCAGTTTTGACACGATGCAGAATCCTGCAGTCAGCTGCACTGATCTGACTGACTGAAAAACCGTTACACTGGCAAACTGACAGACACAAACTGACACAGATAGAGACAGAATCAGCTGATCAGCTGGAACTTCGGCGCTCTGGGTTTCATCTGGTGCGCATTTTATATTTTGACAGTGTGTGCGGACCTGCGGACCACTTATGTGCACCCGTGAACATCAGCCCGATCTCTTCTCTCCACCGAGGAAAAGCGACGCCGATACAAATTCGCGTTTGCCTTCTCCTTCGGTCACTTTCCTTCTTAGCCAATAGTCCCTCTGCCGAACATCCAGGAATTTTTTTTTTTTTCGTGGTAGGATACACTTCCCGATAAGTGTCTCTCGGCTGTTTATTTGGATTCTCCGCCATGTCGACCTTCACGTTCTGCTGGCTGCTACGAGACACTGCGTTCTATTTCTTATTATTTTTCTTGTTGTGACATAAAAGACGTAATTTCCTGCGCGCCAGCGCGGGAATGTCGCAGTCGACACGCAAAGTAAAAATGATATATATTGAAAAATACCGTGAGATGTTTGAGGAGCCGATCGGCTTAATCTGCATTGTGTCATCTCCTCTGATAGTGGCTTGGCTGAAACGGACATCCACGGACATGTAAAAGTTACGCACTCCAGCTTTAATTCATCAAAACCCTAAAAAATGTTTTAAAGAAATTGTAAAAATTGAAAAAGCCACTCTGTGTATGCAGACTGTTTTCTTAGTTATATATTTTACATATACATTCTACATATGTAACTTTTGCACCAGTCATAAGCATGTAGAAGATTAGGAACCAACTCATGTTCTTCATTTTAACAGATACGAATCAGAGGCCTAAACTTGGACTCATCACACAGATTGCTGGAGCGATGTTTAACACGTGACCCAAGTCTCTTCTTTGACATCATGGATGAAACTCCAAGTGATCCAACCTTGGCTCCTCCAGGATCAGCTGGATGAGAACCTGTCAGTCACCTCCCGACATCTGATCAGACAGAACCAACTAGAGAGGATCCACTATGACACTATAAGTAAACAGATGCGCCAGAAACCAGCGCGCATTGGGGAGGACGGTAACGACACAGATTAAGTTACAGTTAGTAACAGAACAGAACGGTTTTCTATATCAGATATTAAGAACTCATAATCGGGCAATAAAAACTAGAAGAAATGTTACATGTGACACTATTTCACACTGAATAAGTTAGTGATTATTTTTTGATGACCGTCTGACAGCTTCAGCCAGACGCGCCAGACACGCATGCGTAAACACCAGAGCAGTCTAGTTCCACACACCAAACAGCGAGTGTGTGTGAGAACACCAGCGGAGGTTTACAGTCACGTAACTAGAGAGAAACAGTGAGATTTAGTGAGATGCATGTATGATACCTCCAAATGTTTGTCCAAATAAGCGTTGGAGCTGTGCATATAAGCGTATGGATTCTCATTCTGCTTGCCACAACTTTAAAAGAGTTGTCGTCATACTTCTGTCATTAAATTGCCTGACAGTGAGAGAACAAAACATGGCGGATTTCTCGTTTTTAGCACAACTGCCAGGCGATAAAGTTTTATGTTAACAACAGTTTATTACGGTTAAACGGTTTATTATGTCCAGAAATGTGCTAATGCTGCATTAGCATGCAGTGCTAATCACGCTAACATGTAAAAAGCTAGTCGCGCTAAAAAAAAACATGATAAAACAACAATCAAGTTCGAGCATTGTAATGTGACAATGATTTCATGATGACAAGTGTTGATGAGATGAAGACATACACTCACCGGCCACTTTATTAGGTACACCTGTCCAACTGCTCGTTAACACTTAATTTCTAATCAGCCAATCACATGGCGGCAACTCACTGCATTTAGGCATGTACACATGGTCAAGACAATCTCCTGCAGTTCAAACCGAGCATCAGTATGGGGAAGAAAGGTGATTTGAGTGACTTTGAACGTGGCATGGTTGTTAGTGCCAGAATGGCTGGTCTGAGTATTTCAGAAACTGCTAATCTACTGGGATTTTCACGCACAACCATCTCTAGGGTTTACAGAGAATGGTCCGAAAAAGAAAAAATATCCAGTGAGCGGCAGTTCTGTGGGCGGAAATGCCTTGTTGATGCCAGAGGTCAGAGGAGAATGGCCAGACTGGTTCGAGCTGATAGAAAGGCAACAGTGACTCAAATAACCACTCGTTACAACCAAGGTAGGCAGAAGAGCATCTCTGAATGCACAGTACGTCGAACTTTGAGGCAGATGGGCTACAGCAGCAGAAGACCACGCCGGGTGCCACTCCTTTCAGCTAAGAACAGGAAACTGAGGCTACAATTTGCACAAGCTCATCGAAATTGGACAATAGAAGATTGGAAAAACGTTGCCTGGTCTGATGAGTCTCGATTTCTGCTGCGACATTCGGATGGTAGGGTCAGAATTTGGCGTCAACAACATGAAAGCATGGATCCATCCTGCCTTGTATCAACGGTTCAGGCTGGTGGCGGTGGTGTAATGGTGTGGGGAATATCTTCTTGGCACTCTTTGGGCCCCTTGGTACCAATTGAGCATCGTTACAACGCCACAGCCTACCTGAGTATTGTTGCTGACCATGTCCATCCCTTTATGACCACAATGTACCCAACTTCTGATGGCTACTTTCAGCAGGATAATACGCCATGTCATAAAGCTGGAATCATCTCGGACTGGTTTCTTGAACATGACAATGAGTTCACTGTACTCAAATGGCCTCCACAGTCACCAGATCTCAATCCAATAGAGCATCTTTGGGATGTGGTGGAACGGGAGATTCGCATCATGGATGTGCAGCCGACAAATCTGCGCCAACTGTGTGATGCCATCATGTCAATATGGACCAAACTCTCTGAGGAATGCTTCCAGCACCTTGTTGAATCTATGCCACGAAGAATTGAGGCAGTTCTGAAGGCAAAAGGGGGTCCAACCCGTTATTAGCATGGTGTACCTAATAAAGTGGCCGGTGAGTGTAATTACCTGTCCAACAACAATGTAGCCACCATAGCACCTGTTTGCAGGCCGTCAGACTCACGTACTTTTCACCATCGCTGAAAAGCAACACCAATGTTTGCTCTGGTTTTTGCTCTTTGTCCAAACGTCGTTGGTTTTCTAAAACTTCAAATGGGTTTTTTTCTTTTTCCAAATTTGTTACTTTGTCATGAACCTGAAGTAAAACCAGCCGGCGACTGTTTCTCTTGCTGTCACGTAAACCGCAGCAGAGGTGTTGTGAAGAAAAATGTGTCAGTTTATTTGGAGCCCAGAAGCCAGATAAATGGGGAAATCTGTTTGACGGGAGAGAATGTACAAACATTCCATTCGGCCCAAAAAATATGATTGGTTAATGTTTTTAGACAAATACACGAGAACCACTTAATTTTTTTTCTTATTTTTTGGAATCTTCACAACATATTTTTATTCATGCTGTGTTAAAACATTTTTAATGGGCATGAAAAAAAACATGTTAAACTAATTTGTTATGCAAAATGAGTATAGCAGCTTTAAATGTAGCTAAAAAGCCAATTTTTGAATCAAAATTAAACATACTGAATTTGATGCCTGAACTGAATTCTCATTCAAAGAAGCTATATGTTTGAGAGAGGCAGTGAACGAGTGGATTGTGTGTGTTCCATGTTTTTTCATTAGGTCTGGTGGATAGTTAGAAGTGGCCAAAAATGTACACCTGTCTCTCAGATGCACCAATAAAAGTTGTGGCTATTTCTTTTTTGTCGAGGCTCTTCAGTCTGTCCCTGTGGACATGGCAGACTGCAGTGCTGTTGACTCTCAGCTGTGTCATTGTTGACCTCAGCCAAGTCTTCAATCGTCGCAGAACGCTGAAACTCCTTTCAGCCTCACAGGCAGAGGTGTCAGAAGTAGAAATCCAGTCCAGCAGCAATTCCAACTATCAATAAACCAGCTGAATTCAATTAGCACAGCTCCTTTATCAGGTAGATGAGCTAGTTGGTGAAAACACCTGTTCTAGATGTACAGGCAGATCCAAAAACATGGCAGGATTTCTGCTTTCTGCTACTTTCTACTTCTACTTTTGACACCTCTGCTAACAGGATGACACTGGAACCACAATGAGCAGTCTCACCAGAGTCTCAACTCTGACCTCTGACCTCAGGTTGCATAGCCCTAAGAATTTGGGCAGCCTCTTTGCTGGAAGTGTAGACATGATTTAATTTAAACATTGTTAATTCAATCTGTATTATGTGCAGGTCCAGTTCTGGGTACAGGCTCACTATATTATTGGTGTTGCAGCTCCTCCAGCTTGGCCAGATTTTCCAAGCATGGCTTGTCAAAGCAATCGTGTAGCTGGGTAATCACCGTGTCAATGGCACAGAAAAACTGGACCCGGAAATACTCCTCTGGTGTCGTAGGAGTATGATGCTTGGCTGGACCACCATATCTTCTGGACTGGCATTGGCTGGAGGTCCAAGTCTGTGATGATGTTCACAGCTTTGTCATAGATGCCCATGAAACCATCATCAGTCCTCAAAGAGAGAATGTCCCGTTTGGTGTGATTTACAGCTTTCAGCATTCCACTGATAGTTTTCCCTCTTACCTGCAGACTCAAGTTCAGTCCTTCCAACATCATGAGGAGCTCTTGTCCCAGGAGATGGCCAAGAATGGAGTTCCCCTTCTGCAGTCTCTCAAGTAGGCCGTTAGCTCTGGAGGCAGTACTGTCAGTGACATTTGTAGACGCCATCTCCTCCAGGGCAGCCAAGATGGACTCATACTGAGTGAAGACTGCTCTGATGGCTGGTGTGCGAACAGTCCATCTGGTGGCACACGGAGGCTTGATGGAGGTGAAGGAGCCTTTATTTAAAATGCATATGTTTTGAATATGGTTTTACATTTACCAGACTGGCCGAACAAACAGCCCAGTTCATGTACCCACTGCAGAGCATCCCTGATCACAGGTGTGGATGTACATGCAGCCTGTGTGACAAGGTTCACACAGTGTGGGCCACAGTGAACAAAGGCGGCCAATGGTTGCTTTCTCCTAATCAGTGCTTGTGCCCCTGACAGGTGCCCTGACATGTTGGCTGCTCCATCATAAGTCTGTCCATAGAGACCTAAGAAAGGCCGGTTTAGACGGAGAAGCACATCAGAGGCAATTCTGAAAAGATGTTCACTAGTTGTTGAAGATGCTTCATACAGCCCAACAAAGTCCTCCTTTGGCTCCAGGCCCTCATCAACATAACGGAGGCATATGGAGATTTGTTCAGTGCCAGATATATCCTGAGTAGGATCAATTGTAGTGTCATAGTTTATAATAAAACAGTATGTATTTCTTTTGTCTTCATTACACACTTTCTTCATAGGTTTAACCCAAGCAGAGCCCTGCAGATGGATACAACTTAAATCCTTCACTAAACCCCTTTTTAAGCTGGATAATCCATATACTACATTTCGTTATTTTCTACTAAATTGGTACAAGAAAAATTGACCTTGTGAATTTTCTAGGAAAATGTGTAGAAATCTTTCCATCTCCTTATAGTTAATTTTCACAACATGAGACACATTTCACATTTGTAATCATACATATTATTACATACATACATGTTATTGCATTACATTATTTTTTCCTGTAATGGACCTCAGACAAATGTGTAGTTATTAACTTGATGATAAAAAGTATGAGCTAGGCATCATGTATATAGTTCCCAAAGTGAAATAAATGACCATATCATGCCAGGAGCTGTATCGGAGGCATACAGTGGGGCAAAAAAGTATTTAGTCAGCCACCAATTGTGTAAGTTCTCCCACTTAAAAAGATCAGAGAGGCCTGTAATTTTCATCATAGGTATACCTCAACTATGAGAGACAAAATGAGGAAAAAAAATCCAGAAAATCACATTGTCTGATTTTTAAAGAATTTATTTGCAAATTATGGTGGAAAATAAGTATTTGGTCACCTACAAACAAGTAAGATTTCTGGCTTTCACAGACCTGTAACTTCTTTAAGAGGCTCCTCGGTCCTCCACTCGTTACCTGTATTAATGGCACCTTTGTGAACTCGTTATCAGTATAAAAGACACCTGTCCACAACCTCAAACAGTCACGCTCCAAACTCCACTATGGCCAAGACCAAAGAGCTGTCAAAGGACACCAGAAACAAAATTGTAGACCTTCACCAGGCTGGGAAGACTGAATCTGCAATAGGTAAGCAGCTTGGTGTGAAGAAATCAACTGTGGGAGCAATTATTAGAAAATGGAAGACATACAAAACCACTGATAATCTCCCTCGATCTGGGGTTCCACGCAAGATCTCACCCCGTGGGGTCAAAATGATCACAAGAACGGTGAGCAAAAATCCCAGAACCACACGGAGGGACCTAGTGAATGACCTGCAGAGAGCTGGGACCAAAGTAACAAAGGCTACCATCAGTAACACACTACGCCGCCAGGGACTCAAATCCTGCAGTGCCAGACGTGTCCCCCTGCTGAAGCCAGGACACGTCCAGGCCCGTCTGCGGTTTGCTAGAGAGCATTTGGATGATCCAGAAGAGGATTGGGAGAACATCATATGGTCAGATGAAACCAAAATAGAACTTTTTGGTAGAAACTCAACTTGTCGTGTTTGGAGGGGAAAGAATGCTGAGTTGGATCCAAAGAACACCATACCTACTGTAAAGCATGGGGGTGGAAACATCATGCTTTGGGGCTGTTTTTCTGCAAGGGGACCAGGACGACTGATCCGTGTAAAGGAAAGAATGAATGGGGCCATGTATCGTAAGATTTTGAGTGAAAACCTCCTTCCATCAGCAAGGGCATTGAAAATGAGACGTGGCTGGGTCTTTCAGCATGACAATGATCCCAAACACACCGCCCGGGCAACGAAGGAGTGGCTTCGTAAGAAGCATTTCAAGGTCCTGGAGTGGCCTAGCCAGTCTCCAGATCTCAACCCCATAGAAAATCTCTGGAGGGAGTTGAAAGTCCGTGTTGCCCAGCGTCAGCCCCAAAACATCACTGCTCTAGAGGAGATCTGCATGGAGGAATGGGCCAAAATACCAGCAACAGTGTGTGAAAACCTTGTGAAGACTTACAGAAAACGTTTGACCTCTGTCATTGCCAACAAAGGCTATATAACAAAGTATTGAGATTAACTTTTGTTATTGACCAAATACTTATTTTCCACCATAATTTGCAAATAAATTCTTTAAAAATCAGACAATGTGATTTTCTGGATTTTTTTTCCTCATTTTGTCTCTCATAGTTGAGGTATACCTATGATGAAAATTACAGGCCTCTCTGATCTTTTTAAGTGGGAGAACTTACACAATTGGTGGCTGACTAAATACTTTTTTGCCCCACTGTAGGTTCCATGTGGGGAGCTGCACTTACAGCACATTTTTGCTTGCTGAAAAACCATCGAATATCGTTTACGTTTTTTTTTCTTTTTGACATGGTGCTGTGGGACAGTCTAATAGCTAGACACGGGAACCAACTGCAGCTTCTTCTTCTTCTTTTTTTTATTAATCAGGCAATTATGGACCGCTTGTGGAATTGATTAAACATGTAAGAGGTAAGCTACGCTGCGTATTGCTTTTCTCTGAAAAAATCTTATTTGCGCTTTTGATTTTACCGGCCACAAATAATATCAATATATAACCGACATTATTCTTTGTCCTAGCAACAATATAGATGTTACATGTTAGTGATCCTTCCTATCAATCAGACCAATGGTGGGTTTCAATGCTGTTTTTTTTTAAAACAGTTCAAAACAACCGGCTTTCACGTTTTATTGATTGAAAAAACATGCAATTTTTAACAACTGTCAACACACTGTTGTATACTGTAATGAACCACTAAATTGATAAATATGGCATTAGAATTGTGTCAAAAGTACTGAGAGCAGTTTATTAAACTCTGCACAGATATTATTTACTCGCATGAGCAGATTCTGTCCTCATGTGCATATTTTTTCTTCACTCGAGGAGTTTCTTCCCTCGCGCGAGCGTAAATTCAACTCTCAAACAGATTCAACCATTCGCGCGCGCATGAACAGATGTTCTGTTCATGAAGGAAGTTGGTTCTTCTGTTTGTGGATGAGAGTAATAATAATGTTCATCAATGCAAGATCTCCATCTGGAAGTATAGGTCAAAATAAAACATGTGACACACACTTAGTAATTTTTTAAATCCGCCCAATAATTTTTCTAATAACTACAAAAGCAGGAAGAAAATGATTTACAGGTTTAATGTCTCTAGACTGTGGGGACAAACAGCTGAGGGGCTCTAAATGCGCTATTTAAAAGATATTCATTGCGATCCAAAAACACGTTTTTTTACTTTATTAAAGAAATATTTGATAACTATCATGTTCGAAATAATATAGAATCGAACAGGAAATAATCGCAGTGATCAGAGAGACGGTAAACACCTCACTCTAATGCTGACAAACAAGCAGGTACCTGAGCTGAAAACAAATCCTCGTCCTGTGATCACATGACCACCATCAATCCCTGCGATCACACACATACACAAAACCAAACAATTGTAAATAAACTAGATTTCATTGTTATAGTCTCTCATTAAAAGTAACAATTAGTACTATATATCTTGAATAGATTCCACAAAAACTACACGGATCGGAATCTGTTTGGTTTAAACAATAGCTACGTTTACATGGGCACATTTAATCGGAATAAACGCCCAATCGGATAAAAAATCCGTCATGTAAACATGTCAATCAGAATGTTTTGATCCGATGCAGCCTGATCAGAATGAAATTTACTTCCAATCGAGAGGGGTGGTTTTGTCCGATCCTCATTCGGATAGACGTGCATGTATACACCCATTAGGAAAGAAAGGGTGAAAAGAGCCCACTGCGCATGCGTACAACTTCAGCGTGACGTCTTTCCGCTTTCGCAGACCCAAGTAGAAAACATGGCGGGAAGTAAACAGAAGTGGTCTGCTGGTGCAGTCATCCTGTCATCCTGCTCTCCTCTCCTGTGGCGGAGGAGCAGTACCAATATGTATTCAGCCGCTAGCTTGGTTAATGCGACCAGTAAAAACCCAAACATAAAGGTAATCACCCGCAGAAGGTTCATATTGGGGATAACGTGAGTCAGCTCGAGCACACGATGGGGCGGGAAAGACGTGCAGAAAGGACGGAGTTTGTTTACTTTTTTTTCTTCCTCCGGAAAGACAACTCGCTGTGCGCATGCTCAACTCATTTAACCTGATTGAGTGCTTGGTGCATGTGTACTCATGGCATGATCAGATCATTTCAGTTACTGTCCATGTAAACAGGGATTTGGGAATTCAGATCGACCAAGATTTTAATCAGATTGGGGAAATTTGGCGCATGTAAACGTAGCTATTGAGTGAATTCTGGTTCCGGTTCACTCAACATGTGGGCGTGACTGATTACAAAGGGACCAATCATGTGAGGGTCAGTGCTGCAGCTGGGCTCTGCCTCCAAACTGTCAAAAGTCATATTGCTAGGTTTCACTCACGTGACTCGGAAGCCGCGCGAAACTCAAATGGGGGTCAGGAAGTGTTTCACTTGGCCACAACAACACAGCGCGATGTCGGAAAGCGACTATAGTAAGGCTTTAAATGGACTAGCACAGACGCGATATCGCGAAAAAATACATCTTCATTTAGGTTATGACCCGTATAGTTAAAAAAATCAGACTTTAAATACAGTCTGGAGGATTTACCCTGTATTGAAGCTATCGACATAAACTCACGTCCTGCATACCTCATTTTACACAGCAAATCAAATGAAAGCCTTCAAAAGCCTGGAAGCCTACAACTATTTTGTATCAGTTTGGGTCAACGATTTAGGATCCAGAGAAGCTTTAAATGGCTGTCGTCTTGTTTTTGCACGGGTAAGTCGTGAGTTGTGCTACTTTTAATTTGTGATATTAATAATATTGCTAATGCTAATAACTAGTGTGTTTATGTGCTAGTATCTACATGTAAATACCTTATTATGCCTTTTTAAATCCAAATTTCTATTAGATTTGTTTGATTTTAAGTAATTTCTCTCTATATATTTCTATAATGTAGTTCAACCATTCACAGAGATCCACAGAACCCCCCATAAAAACATTTTGTGGCCAGAGAAGAACTTGTTTACCTGCCATTTTTGTAGATGTGTTTCTAAGTAAATGTTCACTAAAACACTAGAACATTTATTAAACCCTTTTATTAAACCTTTTAGAAAGAGATCGCTGCAAACTCTAGCATTGTCCGTTTCTGCGCCTCTTGTTTTTAGCTGGAGAGAAGTGATCCATTTCTGCCGTCTTCTTTCGGTAAGTTTTTTTAAAATTAAGACCTTTGTGGCACACGACTTTCGAGACACGAAAAAAACGTTTGTCTTTCTCCCGATTAGAGCGGTTGCAACAACCGTAGACCACACAGATTTTGGGTATTTTTAAGCCGAATCAGCAGAGTTCAGCAGGGTTCTATGCAGTGGCTGTTACTCCCTGACCCCCATCTGCATTTGGTGACGTCAACACAACGTCATGTGAAATCCAGCAATACCCGCATGAGCAGAGTTTCTGTTCATGCACACGTGAATGGTTGAATCTGTTTGAGACTTGAATTTACACTTGCGTGAGGGAAGAAACTCCTCTAGTGAAGAAAAACTCTGTGCGCGAGGACAGAGGCTGCTCGTGCGAGTAGATAATATCTGTGCAGAGTTCAATAAATTGCTCTCAGTATTTTTTACATAATTCTAACACCATAGATAAATACTTATATATGAATATTTAATAATATGTCCCCAGCAGTCTTCAAACCCCAATCAAGTTTATTGTTATTGTCCCCACCACTTTTGAAAACAAACTGATGCCCTTGTCTATAGATATATAGACAGATTATCTGTATTATTGTTCTGCAGATATTATTGTGACCTGAACAGAAAGACACACCCACACTTATCCTACATCCAAAAATCTGGCTAAGGTTCTGGGACAATTGCCATGACTTGTTTTGGCAATCCACGTTACCATGGGGATGCAGCTTGCCAAAAATTGCATCCGAAAGCCCCCCAGCACAAATTACCAGATGTTATTACCCATAGAGTACATCACACTGACCGGATTGGTTCCCAGATGTGCACGATCATGGTGCCGTGGCATGTCCAGTTGCCATGACAATGACATTCACAAAAACCCCCACCTCATTCAAAATGAATGTAAAACCAGCCCCCCACTTTAACCTCTGTGTTAAAAGGGCTCAGATTATCCTTAAAATTGATGTTGAGATATTAGTATGTGAACATACTTTGATCTACAGATGTTGTTCCAACTTTAATCTAGTCACTAGACACTGGGATTGATATACTGAAGCAACTTTTAAATCTCAGCTCCCGCAGTTTAAACCACGCCTAGCATGCTGCTGGCTAAAAGCTGTAGCATAACGTAGCAAACAGAAAGACGTCTGACGTTGCCATGTGCAGCGGGGCAAGAAACAGTATTCTTCGCTCTCATAGGCTAATTTGTTAGCAAATCAGAGTCCAGCCATTTCGAATAATGAATATGAACGGGCTGCTGACGAAGCAGCCTGATGGAAGGAGCCGGAACCACCCGAATTTTAACGCAGAAAGATTGAAAGGTCTGTTAATCAGTGTTTCCTGACGTTTTTTAGATATAAAATGTTTCATATTACTGTTTAATGCTTAAGAAATAACCACAAAGTCCTGAAATGTCCTTTTTAAGTAAAGATTGCTTTTATAAATACAGATGTAATGCTGTAGAATTCTGAGTTCTACACAGGCACTTGGATTTCCTTCTGTGTGAATAAAGTCTCCTGTATTACATTGTGCTGGGTTCCAATGCTTTCATTTTGAATTCCAGTATGTTTTTGTTTTTTGGACTTCAGCTTACCTTTAAGAAGACTTTGTTTAAATGTTTAAATTTGTTTAAAAGATCCGATTTCTAAAAAAGAACTCTGAAAAAATGTTTTTGCCCCAACAGGATCTTCCATACATACCGTTAATAGATTTTACACTCAGTGATGGAGTGAGATAAATGCACTCGTTAATAACTACATGCTGCATTTTAATATGGAAACCTTTTAATCCACTATGAATCTGCATTTCCACGGACAGTTCACAAACATGCATCTTTTTCAGTCAGGCTTTACGAGTTTAACGCCTATGCGCTCTGACTGGCAGGCGTTATGAGCTTCAACTTACAAACGTCAAACTTGGTATGAGCGTTGTTTGACGTTGACAAAGTGGCCAGTGTGAACGCACCATAAGTGGAAAAAATACAAATAAAGTCACCTTCACTGCAGGTGGTAAAGGTTTGAATTTACTCTACAGGAGATCCTTCCCATCCGCAGCTAGAACCCTCTACAGGAGATCCTTCCTGTCCACAGCTAGAACCCTCTACAGGAGATCCTTCCTGTCTACAGCTAGAACCCTCTACAGGAGATCCTTCCTGTCCACAGCTAGAACCCTCTACAGGAGATCTTTCCTGTCTACAGCTAGAACCCTCTACAGGAGATCCTTCCCGTCTACAGCTAGAACCCTCTACAGGAGATCCTTCCCATCTACAGTTAGAACCCTCTACAGGAGATCCTTCCCGTCCACAGCTAGAACCCTCTACAGGAGATCCTTCCCATCCGCAGCTAGAACCCTCTACAGGAGATCTTTCCTGTCTACAGCTAGAACCCTCTACAGGAGATCCTTCCTGTCTACAGCTAGAACCCTCTACAGGAGATCTTTCCTGTCTACAGCTAGAACCCTCTACAGGAGATCCTTCCCGTCCGCAGCTAGAACCCTCTTCAGAAGATCTTTCCTGTCTACAGCTAGAACCCTCTACAGGAGATCCTTCCCGTCTACAGCTAGAACCCTCTACAGGAGATCCTTCCTGTCCACAGCTAGAACCCTCTACAGGAGATCTTTCCTGTCTACAGCTAGAACCCTCTACAGGAGATCCTTCCTGTCTACAGCTAGAACCCTCTACAGGAGATCTTTCCTGTCTACAGCTAGAACCCTCTACAGGAGATCCTTCCTGTCCACAGCTATAACCCTCTACAGGAGCTCCTTCCCATCCGCAGCTAGAACCCTCTTCAGGAGATCTTTCCTGTCTACAGCTAGAACCCTCTACAGGAGATCCTTCCTGTCTACAGCTAGAACCCTCTACAGGCGATCCTTCCTGTCCACAGCTAGAACCCTCTACAGGAGATCCTTCCCGTCTACAGCTAGAACCCTCTACGGGAGATCCTCCCTGTCCACAGCTAGAACCCTCTACAGGAGATCCTTCCTGTCCACTGCTAGAACCCTCCACGGGAGATCCTTCCCGTCCACTGCTAGAACCCTCTACAGGAGATCCTTCCCGTCTACAGTTAGAACCCTCTACAGGAGATCCTTCCCGTCTACAGTTAGAACCCTCTACAGGAGATCCTTCCCGTCCACAGCTAGAACCCTCTACAGGAGATCTTTCCTGTCTACAGCTAGAACCCTCTACAGGAGATCCTTCCCGTCTACAGCTAGAACCCTCTACAGGAGATCCTTCCTGTCCACAGCTAGAACCCTCTACAGGCGATCTTTCCTGTCTACAGCTAGAACCCTCTACAGGAGAGCCTTCCCGCCCCCAGCTAGAACCCTCTACAGGAGATCCTTCCTGTCTACAGCTAGAACCCTCTACAGGAGATCCTTCCTGTCTACAGCTAGAACCCTCTACAGGAGATCCTTCCTGTCTACAGCTAGAACCCTCTACAGGAGATCTTTCCTGTCTACAGCTAGAACCCTCTACAGGAGATCCTTCCTGTCTACAGCTAGAACCCTCTACAGGAGATCCTTCCTGTCCACAGCTAGAACCCTCTACAGGAGATCCTTCCTGTCTACAGCTAGAACCCTCTACAGGAGATCCTTCCTGTCTACAGCTAGAACCCTCTACAGGAGATCCTTCCTGTCCACAGCTAGAACCCTCTACGGGAGATCCTTCCCGTCTACAGCTAGAACCCTCTACGGGAGATCCTCCCTGTCCACAGCTAGAACCCTCTACAGGAGATCCTTCCTGTCCACTGCTAGAACCCTCTACGGGAGATCCTTCCCGTCCACTGCTAGAACCCTCTACAGGAGATCCTTCCCGTCTACAGTTAGAACCCTCTACAGGAGATCCTTCCCGTCTACAGTTAGAACCCTCTACAGGAGATCCTTCCCGTCCACAGCTAGAACCCTCTACAGGAGATCTTTCCTGTCACAGCTAGAACCCTCTACAGGAGATCTTTCCTGTCTACAGCTAGAACCCTCTACAGGAGATCCTTCCCGTCTACAGCTAGAACCCTCTACAGGAGATCCTTCCCATCCACAGCTAGAACCCTCTACGGGAGCTCTTTCCTGTCGCAGCTAGAACCCTCTACAGGAGATCTTTCCTGTCTACAGCTAGAACCCCTACAGGAGCTCCTTCCCGTCTCCAGCTAGAACCCTCTACAGGAGATCCTTCCCGTCCACAGCTAGAACCCTCTACAGGAGATCCTTCCCGTCCGCAGCTAGAACCCTCTACAGGAGATCTTTCCTGTCTACAGCTAGAACCCTCTACAGGTGTTCTTTCCCGTCTACAGCTAGAACCCTCTACAGGAGATCCTTCCCGTCTACAGTTAGAACCCTCTACAGGAGATCCTTCCCGTCCACAGCTAGAACCCTCTACAGGAGATCCTTCCCATCCGCAGCTAGAACCCTCTACAGGAGATCCTTCCTGTCTACAGCTAGAACCCTCTACAGGAGATCCTTCCTGTCTACAGCTAGAACCCTCTACAGGAGATCTTTCCTGTCCACAGCTAGAACCCTCTACAGGAGATCCTTCCCGTCCGCAGCTAGAACCCTCTACAGGAGATCTTTCCTGTCTACAGCTAGAACCCTCTACAGGAGATCTTTCCTATCTACAGCTAGAACCCTCTACAGGAGATCTTTCCTGTCTACAGCTAGAACCGTTACAGGAGATCCTTCCCGTCTACAGCTAGAACCCTCTACAGGAGATCCTTCCTGTCTACATCTAGAACCCTCTACGGGAGAGCTTTCCTGTCTACAGTTAGAACCCTCTACAGGAGATCCTTCCCGTCCACAGCTAGAACCCTCTACAGGAGATCTTTCCTGTCCACAGCTAGAACCCTCTACAGGAGATCTTTCCTGTCTACAGCTAGAACCCTCTACAGGAGATCTTTCCTGTCTACAGATAGAACCCTCTACAGGAGATCCTTCCTGTCTACAGATAGAACCCTCTACAGGAGATCCTTCCTGTCCGCAGCTAGAACCCTCTACAGGAGATCTTTCCTGTCTACAGCTAGAACCCTCTACAGGAGATCCTTCCTGTCTACAGCTAGAACCCTCTACAGGAGATCCTTCCCGTCTACAGCTAGAACCCTCTACGGGAGATCCTCCCTGTCCACAGCTAGAACCCTCTACAGGAGATCCTTCCTGTCCACTGCTAGAACCCTCTACGGGAGATCCTTCCCGTCCACTGCTAGAACCCTCTACAGGAGATCCTTCCCGTCTACAGTTAGAACCCTCTACAGGAGATCCTTCCCATCCACAGCTAGAACCCTCTACAGGAGATCCTTCCTGTCCACAGCTAGAACCCTCTACAGGAGATCTTTCCTGTCTACAGCTAGAACCCTCTACAGGAGCTCCTTCCTGTCTACAGCTAGAACCCTCTACAGGAGATCCTTCCCGTCCACAGCTAGAACCCTCTACAGGAGATCCTTCCTGTCCACTGCTAGAACCCTCTACAGGAGATCTTTCCTGTCTACAGCTAGAACCCTCTACAGGAGATCCTTCCTGTCTACAGCTAGAACCCTCTACAGAGATCTTTCCTGTCCGCAGCTAGAACCCTCTACAGGAGATCCTTCCTGTCTACAGCTAGAACCCTCTACAGGAGATCCTTCCTGTCTACAGCTAGAACCCTCTACAGGAGATCCTTCCCGTCCACAGCTAGAACCCTCTACAGGAGATCCTTCCCGTCTACAGTTAGAACCCTCTACAGGAGATCCTTCCCGTCCACAGCTAGAACCCTCTACAGGAGATCCTTCCCATCCACAGCTAGAACCCTCTACAGGAGATCCTTCCCGTCCACAGCTAGAACCCTCTACAGGAGATCCTTCCCGTCTACAGTTAGAACCCTCTACAGGAGATCCTTCCCGTCCACAGCTAGAACCCTCTACAGGAGATCCTTCCCTTCCGCAGCTAGAACCCTCTACAGGAGATCCTTCGCGTCTACAGCTAGAACCCTCTACAGGAGATCCTTCCTGTCCACAGCTAGAACCCTCTACGGGAGATCCTTCCCGTCTACAGCTAGAAGCTCTACAGGAGATCCTTCCCATCCACAGCTAGAACCCTCTACAGGAGATCCTTCCTATCCACTGCTAGAACCCTCTACGGGAGATCCTTCCCGTCCACTGCTAGAACCCTCTACAGGAGATCCTTCCCGTCTACAGTTAGAACCCTCTACAGGAGATCCTTCCCATCTACAGTTAGAACCCTCTACAGGAGATCCTTCCCGTACACAGCTAGAACCCTCTACAGGAGATCCTTCCCATCCGCAGCTAGAACCCTCTACAGGAGATCCTTCGCGTCTACAGCTAGAACCCTCTACAGGAGATCCTTCCTGTCCACAGCTAGAACCCTCTACGGGAGATCTTTCCTGTCTACAGCTAGAACCCTCTACAGGAGATCCTTCGCGTCTACAGCTAGAACCCTCTACAGGAGATCCTTCCTGTCTACAGCTAGAACCCTCTACGGAGATCTTTCCTGTCTACAGCTAGAACCCTCTACAGGAGATCCTTCCCATCCGCAGCTAGAACCCTCTACAGGAGATCTTTCGTGTCTACAGCTAGAACCCTCTACAGGAGATCCTTCCTGTCCACAGCTAGAACCCTCTACGGGAGATCCTCCCTGTCCACAGCTAGAACCCTCTACGGGAGATCCTCCCTGTCCACAGCTAGAACCCTCTACAGGAGATCCTTCCTGTCCACTGCTAGAACCCTCTACGGGAGATCCTTCCCGTCCACTGCTAGAACCCTCTACAGGAGATCCTTCCCGTCTACAGCTAGAACCCTCTACAGGAGATCCTTCCTGTCTACAGCTAGAACCCTCTACAGGAGATCCTTCCTGTCTACAGCTAGAACCCTCTACAGGAGATCCTCACAGTCCACAGCTAGAACCCTCTACAGGAGATCCTTCCTGTCCACTGCTAGAACCCTCCACGGGAGATCCTTCCCGTCCACTGCTAGAACCCTCTACAGGAGATCCTTCCCGTCTACAGTTAGAACCCTCTACAGGAGATCCTTCCCGTCCACAGCTAGAACCCTCTACAGGAGATCTTTCCTGTCTACAGCTAGAACCCTCTACAGGAGATCTTTCCTGTCCACAGCTAGAACCCTCTACAGGAGATCTTTCCCGTCTACAGCTAGAACCCTCTACAGGAGATCCTTCCTGTCCACAGCTAGAACCCTCTACGGGAGATCCTCCCTGTCCACAGCTAGAACCCTCTACAGGAGATCCTTCCTATCCACTGCTAGAACCCTCTACGGGAGATCCTTCCCGTCCACTGCTAGAACCCTCTACAGGAGATCCTTCCCGTCTACAGTTAGAACCCTCTACAGGAGATCCTTCCCGTCCACAGCTTGAACCCTCTACAGGAGATCCTTCCCATCCGCAGCTAGAACCCTCTACAGGAGATCTTTCCTGTCTACAGCTAGAACCCTCTACAGGAGATCCTTCCTGTCTACAGCTAGAACCCTCTACAGGAGATCTTTCCTGTCTACAGCTAGAACCCTCTACAGGAGATCCTTCCCGTCCACAGCTAGAACCCTCTACAGGAGATCCTTCCCGTCCACAGCTAGAACCCTCTACAGGAGATCCTTCCCGTCCACAGCTAGAACCCTCTACAGGAGATCCTTCCCGTCCACAGCTAGAACCCTCTACAGGAGATCCTTCCTGTCCACTGCTAGAACCCTCTACAGGAGATCCTTCCTGTCCGCAGCTAGAACCCTTTACAGGAGATCCTTCCTGTCAAGGGCGCAGATGGCACTGTGGACGGAGGGGACGTGTCCCCCTCAGATTCATAGTGAGACTGATCGGTCCCCCCCACTTTTACAGACAGCACGGACGACAAACACCACCAGTAATACAGAATACTATCGCAGCGCGCATCAAAAGCCCGGCGCCTGTGCTAATCAGCCAACGGTGCATTTCTGTTATACAGAAAAGTTGGAATTTCCAGAATTCAAGTAAGAATCTTTCGCCATGAACTCCGATCTCTTACTCGGAAGTTGGATTAATCTTCCCATATGGTACCTGCTGCTTATGTACTGGTAAACACTAGCAAGCTTAGTTGCGCATCTGAAAGGCTGCAAAGTGCGTATCATTTTACCATGGCATTATATGTTGATCATACTGCTATTGTTGATTATGTAGACCTTTGTTAACCATCATTGGCTGACAGCTGGGTCCCCCCCAGTCTCAAAATCCTATCTGCGCCCCTGCTTCCTGTCCACAGCTAGAACCTTCTAGAATGACTCTCTGCAGAAAACCTGAGTTACTACAACATCTAATTAGCCTTAATGGTTTAATAAAGTCTGATTGGTTTGATTAACGTTGACATGATTTTATTTTTTGGTCTTTATTAATGAACCTTTCCAATATATAATAAAGTAAAAGTTAAAGACAAAAGACTTTGGACCTCAGTGTCTTTTGAGGATTCATCTTTCTTGTGAAGGTTGTATTAAATGTATCTTCACGGTTTTAACATGAATATCCAGTCGATTGTTCTATAAACTGGGATTTTGGTTTGATGAATCTAGAGATCTGACCTGGTCTTTTGAAGCATGACATTTTCAAAACAGGAATGCAGGACACTCGTCTCTTATGCTGAGAAGGTGCGGGCAGGGGAGGTGGCACTGGGGTGAAGGGTGTCTGAGAGGGGGACACCTCATCAGGAGTCCTTATTAAGGGGCTGCGTCTCAGCTCATCGGGTGTGTGAGAGTCGACAGAAAGGGTTGAACTGGCGCTCTCAGGTCTGGACTCTAAAGCCTCCCTGAAGTCTCCATGAGTAGAAGTTGGACTCGTTGGGGTCTCTTGTTTTATATCTTCTGCATATGAAGGAGGGTCGTTGAATAGAGATAAGAGCCTCCGTGTTCGGACTGAAGGTTAAGTCCTGTGGTTGGGATCAGCTGGAGGTTCAGGCACACAGAAAGATTCTTGCTAGCGAGGGAGTCCAAGTCTCTCCAGAACCGCTTGGGTTCGAGCTTTTTCTGCAGCGTAAACTCTCTCTGATTGTCTGAAAAGAGCTTCACTGCGAGCCTTTAGAACATCCAGAATACTGGATTGATGACGGCTCCTGTTCTGTCATAACAAAATATCTAATATCTCTGAGCAAGTTACTACTTGAAAAGTTGATAAATATTGTTAATCTGCATCAAAAATACAAGATTTAACTTCAGGAAATGATGTTAAACATATTTAGTTTATCTATAAAGTTGCCAGAGATCGTTTAAGGTCAATAACATGTTCTGTGTAAGTCTCTTGAAACTTTTACACATTGTTTAAAATGGTTTTACTCACCTGTCCATCATCTTTAGATTCATCTTTTATCCAAAACTGAGAGAAATTGTTTGTATCCATGACTTTATTCAATTCTCGACCAACAAGCAAACCAAAACTAAGAAAGATGAATCTGTGCTTCACAATTTAACCTAAAAAGAATTCTGGATGATGTCACAGTGAAATCAAAGGCGCATAAATTAGAATCTTAGAATTCCATTCTAAATTCCATGTCTGCATGTGTTATAACATGTGCCTGTTATGGCTTGAAATCTCTGTAATTAGTCCAATTAAATGTACAAACTAACCCAAATATTTCTTTAATGGAAGATGTATAACATAATTAGGAGCCTGATTTAATGAACGCACTGCAAAACATTTGAATGGGTTTAAATTCATCATGGAGACACGTCTTATTCTCTAAACTATCTTCTTTATAGATTGATAGATTTATTATGGGCCTGATATAATAAATATAAATCAAAGCGATATATTGATTAGTCCTTCATTCATATGTCATTTATTATTATCCACCTCTAAACTGGCTTCTATAGATATATAGACAGATTATCTTTATTATTGTTCTGCAGATATTATTGTAGGACGCATCAACAGTCTCATTTCTGGTTAATCAAACTGAAGAAGCGTGTGTGTATGCGTGACTGTTCTCTCAGCTTTACATCCCCTGGGGTCATAAAAACCCAGGACTTCCTCTCTCTGTGAATGGATTATGTCACTCTCGGCATTTACGACAGGCTCGTCTATAAGTTTGTCGAGCCCCCCACTGTGAAAACAGTTTTCAGCAGGACCTGGTCTGGAAAAAGCCCTTTGAAGCCACATACCCTGCTGAGATAAGTTACAGCAAACGCGACTGTGTTTAGAAAACCTCCTTTTTGTTTGGATAGTTGCATCCTGGCTTATCGCAAACGTCAGACAGAATGGCTCCAAGCCTCAAACCCCCTCTCCATCCACAGATGTTCTCAGACTGCTTCAATACACATATGAACTACTTAATGTGATCACAGCTAATCCAATGACTCCTTTTTTCTTTACAGGTTTCAGACTCACATCTGTGCTCTGAAGGAATGTTCACCCAGTTTAACTACAGTGATAAAATGATTTGATGCATATCTGAAAACTATATTCAGTGAAGCTCTGATAATAAGCATGTGAATTTCAGAATTATTAAACTGTGATCTGAGTGTGATCGGATCTGACTTCTAATCGAAAATCACTATCTTCAATTCAGCTCAGTCGGCTGGTCCTTTAGATAGAAAATGTTTTATTATTAATTGGTTGATTTTTCTGTGAAGTGCCTTGAAATGACTTTGTCATGAACTGGCGCTTTATCAATAAATAAACTTGAAACTCGTTAGTAAGTCACTATAAAGAGCAATGTAACCTAAATTGATTTAAAATAATGCTTTGATTAAACATGTTACAGATCTTAAGATATATTGAATTAACCTGCAAATCCCTTCTTTACTACTCAGGAACAAATACTGATATGTGTAAAAGTAATATGTCATCAGAATAAGGAAACACTGTTCTTTTATTCTTGTTAAAAGATAAAATTGATGATAAGGTTTAGACTTACAAAGAGTGGATGAGCAAGCGTTTTATTGTATATAATAAAATCTGTGACCACCACCCAAGGGCCGTCCTAACATTCGAATTCCCCAAAACGGATTTTTCATTGGCTAAGAGCCCATGATAGCCACACCTAAAGGCGGAGAAAAGAAGTCTATAACTGGCCCTTATCGAAGGATTCACACCTCACTTTTCACTTTTACCTTTTACTTTTTACTTTTTTTTCTACCCACTTCAACTTCTTACTTCCTTCACTTCTTTCATTTTTATACTTTTTATATTTTTTATTTCCTTTTAGACTTTTTACTCACGTTTCATTTTTACCTTGTTTTGCGAGTTTAAAACCCTTTTCTGATTTTATTTTAACGAACTCCTCGTTTATTAGACACTTAAGCTTTCTTTCTGACGCGCGATTTTCTTTATCTTCAAAGTTCAATTTTTCTTTAAATTCGACGCACGTTCAAACACGCAAAGTATCTTGTTTGAATAGTTTAATTCCACAAGATCCAGACTTCACATCGCCAGCTGGAGGAAGAAACTACAGATCCCAGAATTCTTTCCGTGGGCCTTCGACACATGACGAGTACCTTCCAGCGGCAGATCTCTACCTGATTCTTACAAAGCAGACGGCAGCCAAACCCAGGAAAAGTCCCGACATTTGGAGGCAAAACCACTTCGAACCAGACGGAACTCTCTGGGAACTAAAGGAGCGAAAACTCCCAACCGTACTGCAAAGAAGTAAGAGATCGATTTCATTTAATCCATGACAAGGATTGAAAACAGTTGTGTTGGTATCTCAGTGGCCCGGAAGTGAAATCTGTGCCTCCATCTTTTTCTTCCCCTCTCTCTCATTCCAAATTTACAATTTTTCTTAAATTCAAAATTATCTTCCGTGTTAAAAGAGCATTTTCCGTTTCCTCACCCACTCTTACTAGTGTTTAAGATTCTTGAACGTTAGAAAGTCCACTTATTCTAGAAACATACTAAATCTGACGTAATTTCCTGTTCATAACATCGTTCATTCCATTCCGTGTTTAACTGTTTATTTGTTTGTCTGTTTATTGGTCTGTCTTCCTTGTTGTTCAATAAATATTCACCTTAATTTTAATTGGACGATTCAGTGAGTTTTTATGTGTGATTTGAGTCACTATCTGGACGGACATGCGACTTCATATTATGAGACTGAAATAAACTGATTAAATATTCTAATATTTAATTCCTTCGAAAGAAGGTGGTGCCCCGAATAACACGTATTGAAGAGGCAAACTTTAATAATACGTGTTCCCCTACATTATTGTGACCTGAACAGAAAGACACACCCACACTTATCCTACATCAAAACATCTGGCTACGGTTCTGGGACAATTACCATTTTTTTGGCAATCCATGTTACCATGGTGATGCAGCTTGCCAAAAATTACCAGATGTTATTACCCATAGAGTACATCACACTGACCAGATGTGCACGATCATGGTGCTGTGGCATGTCCAGTTGCCATGACAATGACATTCACAAAAACCCCCACCTCATTCAAAATGAATGTAAAACCAGCCCCCCACTTTAACCTCTGTGTTAAAAGGGCTCAGATTATCCTTAAAATTGATGTTGAGATATTAGTATGTGAACATACTTTGATCTACAGATGTTGTTCCAACTTTAATCTAGTCACTAGACACTGGGATTGATATACTGAAGCAACTTTTTTAATCTCCGCGACTGTATGACCACAACAACATTTGCTATTAAATTCATCCGGTGAGCTCTTAGACATTGTGTCTACTGGTGATGCATCAATTTGATCCGTTTTACCAGGAGAAGTGAACCATCATGTTTACATAAAAATTTGTGTTAACATTTTATGGAATTCATTAAAAACCACACTCCTACTGTAACCCTATTGAATAGTCTGAGATAATCACAATCTCCAATATGCTTACAGATTCATTTGATTTTTTCATCACATCAGCATCTGTCTGCTCTCTCACAATGTCAGAAGAATGCAGCTTTATAATTGGCTGTGGGTTTCTCAAACTTACTTCAGGAACTTTAGTTCTCATATAAAACATGTCACCATGACGACCTACTTCCACCTGCGTAATTAGGAGCATTTTGAATCAAAGAGATGCAGAAACTTTAGTTCATGCATTTATTACTTCTAGACTTGATTAATGTAATTCTTTATTATCAGGATGTTCTAAAAGTGCTGTTAAAGACCCCCAGCTGATCCAAAATACTGCTGCCAGAGTTCTGATGAGAGCTAGAAGGAGAGATCATATTTCTCCTGTTTTAGCATCACTTCATTGGCTCCCTGTAAGGTCTAGAATAAAGTTTAAGGTTTTACTTTTGACGTATAAGGCCTTGAACGACCAAGCTCCAGCTTATATTAAAGATCTTATTGTTCCATATGCTCCTAACAGAGCACTTCGCTCTCAGACTGCAGGTCTGCTTGTAGTTCCTAGAGTTTCTAAAAGTAGAATGGGAGGAAGAGCTTTTAGTTATCAGGCTCCTCTCCTGTGGAACCAGCTTCCACTTTTTATCCGTGAGGCAGACACCTTGTGTAGTTTTAAGAATAGACTTAAAACTTTCCTTTTTACACAATCCTATAGTCAGGGTTAGCTTGGGTTCTCCTGATCCATCCCTTTAGTTATGCTGCTATAGGTTTAGACTGCTGGAGGACATACTGACCACATTTCTTCACTCTGCTGTCTTTCTTTACTCTGGCTGCCTCTGAGGAGGATGTATCTCACATAAACAAACAATTAAATTGTTAGGTTTTTTCCTTATTCTATCAAAACCTTCCATTATTATAAATAGAAGAAATACAATCACTCAAGAAGATTGGTTCAATAACCCAGCTGGGGAGAGTGTGTCAGCTTCGCTCTGGCACCACCTCTGACCACTTCACCCAGCTCAGTCTTTTTATTCTCATTATAACAGCAATAACAAATAACAGATAACAGTAAATCGTCACTCCCAAATCAGTGGAGCCAGTTGTAGCTGTTTAACAGTGACCTTGGATTAGAAACATGGGGTTCTAGGAAACAGCAGTGGGAAAGAAAGAGCATGTAACTGAAATAATCAGATAGCGAGGCCTGCATGAGAACCTGCAAACATAAGTCACACAGAAAAGATCTTTAAAGAATGAACGTGTATAATTGATGTCCTTTCTCTACCCTATCAATTCCCCCCTGAATTATACACGTGAGTGCAGCGTGAATACAAAGAGTGATAAAATTTATAAAAAGTAATATATATGTGTGATTGCAGTGTGATTAAGAAGAGTGATAAAATTTCTTAAAAATGATATACGTGTGTGAAAAAGTAAAGGTAATAATAAAAAAATGAGTGGTCACAAAGTGTCTACGTGTTGCCTCATGTTTTCACATTTTCGACAACAGTGTCATTAATTGTGACAGACAAAACAATCATTCACACAGTGTTGTTACCATCTTCTTTAAAGTCATCATCCTGTAAAGAAAGCATTTGATATGATACCAGGGCATTTGTGGTAGCTTTAATTATCATAGTCTTGATGCATGGTAGAACACAGCTGAAAAATACACAGAAGAGTATCACTGCTGAAATGAATGGCATACAAAACTTCAACAACATCTGCCACCAAGGTCCAAATGTGAACCAGGCCCATAGGTTCAAAGGTCTGGGATGTGAGTCTTCCAGAACCGTTCACTGAAGGTTCCTCAGTGAATCCATGTTGTCTTGTATGTGGGTGTCATTTTCTCCAGGAATGTAGGTGCAACAGGTTGTGCCTGTCATTATGCAAACGCCACCTCGTTCAGCTGTGAGGGTGTCCAGCACAAACCGGTGTTGCAGAATCATGGCCTTCATTGTGTCGATCTTCCTTTCTCTCACTTTTTGTCCATCTGTCCAGAGCTTGTGTTCAGGAGGAACATCACGCCCCCAGATGGGATCGTGTGGTGAGAACACGACGGATCTTCTTTCTCTGAGATAATGGGCTTCGTACACTCGTCTGGCGCTGATGATAAGAGTGTGGTCACTTGACGTCAATCCACAAAAGCACGTTGAGTCCTTGGAAGACATGTTGCGTCTGTAGAGGATGGGTTGTTGAGCCGATTTGGGCATCACAGAGCAAACATAACCATCACTCACATTCTTGTCATCTGCGAGCATCTTCTGATACTGATACTAGAGGTTCGGACCATCATGAGGGTTCGGATGTGATACAAGCCAGTTGTCAATCTTTTCCTGGTATCCTCGTCTTTTCCGAAGGGTGGAGCTTCCCGTCCCATGTGGAGGAGACAGACACCACCATGTAGTCAGACATACAGTACTGCAGTCACAACACAACAGAGAATCCACCTGGCATGTGGAGATCCCATTGTTGCTAGGCTACAGAGCCACCAGAGCCCCTAGAAGCTAGATGAACAGGGTGTTGTTGGTTTCTTCACCTGGGTTGAGATGAGTGACCACTAAAAGGCCACTCCCCTTTGTAGCAGGTCTTCACCACTGCCCAAATTAGAGGTCCAGCACTCTCTGCAGCTTCCAGTGACTGAGATGTATCCAGCTGGGTCTTTCAGCGATCTTTCCTTTTGATGACTTTGATAAAGACCCAGTCTCCTGGTTTCATCTTCTGGTCTTCCTGTAAAACAGAAGGAAAAGAGGGCAGATCATATGTTCCAAAAACTTCTTTCTGCCTCAGCACACTTCTCATGGCAGGCATCAATCATGACTAAACAGTACTTATGAGGACCACTCTGTGTTAGTTCAATGAAATCCATGTGCATGATTTGAAATGGATATTTTATCTGCAGAAACTGGTCTATTTTAGGTCTCATGTTTCCTTGTGGGTTGTGTTTTACACAGATGGTACAAGCTTTACAGAAGTTTTTTAAGTAGGAACTTATTCCATAAGTTGTAAATTGTTGCTGTATTAGCGCCACCATCCCCCCTGTTGACACATGGCAGGGCCCACGCATCACAACAGCAGCCGCTTTAAACAGGGATTTCAGCAGCACTAGTTTTGAGGCAACATTATACAGTCCATCTGAGTCAAGGAACGCCCCTTTTGCTCCCCACATTTGTTTTTCAGATCTTGGTTTCATGATATTATTCTTTGGTTGAAATCACCTTTAATTTGTTGTTCTTATTCCCTAAAGAGCAAACAACAAGATTCTTTGTTTATTTACCTGAAATTATTGAAATTTGGAGATTGAGCAAACTTCTAAAATATTTGTGTTTAAAATACTTCCATTCTTTTTCAAATTAAGGTTTTCTAGTTAGAGTGATTAATTTCTGTTTGAAAGGAACAAATATGTTTGTTAAACCAGCTGTGATAACAAACTTCACTGTCACTACAAGAGAGTTCCAGTTGATTTTTGTGTTCTCAAGGTTTCACTTTTTTTTCATTCTAGTTGGAAAGAAATAATCATAATGCTGTTGTGGATTAATCACAACCAGGTTATTTAGTTAAGGATATATTAATACTAGCTGATATTTAACCAAACCACAAAAGTAAACACCTTTTAGGTTGCTTGTAGCTCAAATAACAATTTAAAGACAGACTTTATTCATGAACGTCTGATCAAAGTAAGAAGGAAACAAAACATTATTTGGGTTGTCAGTATGTCAACTATTCTGAGTTAGTTTTATCCAAATGAAGAATTCTAGGTCAGAGGTCACAGTGTGAAATCCTAAGGACTGTCTGTGACTCTGTTCACAGCTTCAGAAGTGAGCAGCACCTTATTTTGAATTCTAATCTTAAATTTATTTAAGTTTGATAATTTACTAAAACGCAATTGCTTCTTCAACTTTTCCCCCCAATTTTGATTTACCATTCAGGCAATGTGTATTTTTGTGTAACATTATTTTACCCAAAATATATATATTATTTTTTGTAAATATAGTTTGGTGGTAATGACATGATTTCTGTAATCCTAGGTTTCTAAAATTAATGCTTAATTTGTCTCAAATATTAAACCTTTTAAAAAGATTCTTTAGAGTTATGATTTACACTTGTTCTCTAGTGAATGAGTTGGAATGTAGACTTTTACAAAAGGATTATTGTTCTGAATCACTCACTCTCACATAACTTCTGCAGTGTTTTTGTTTCATGTACTGACTCCAAGGTCGTAAAGCAGACACTTATCAGCTACAGCTGAGCAAAACTTTCCCATGAGAGCAGGACACAGACACAGAATAAAGCTTATTTTTTAGAAATTTCTGTTCAGACATACTAACTCAAAAGTGTATTCAGTTTAAAACACCTACAAGTCTACAAAAAGGTTTTAATATTTCCAATCAGATCCTGTAAATGAGCAGTACTGAAAGTCAATTTAGTTAGTATTGTGTCTTGTACTGACAGGACGAGATAAACAAGCACAAAAATTGTATTGTAAATTTAGTTTACTTTCTGGAACCATAATGGTAAAGGTCTTTTACTAAATACCTAAACAGTTCCACCTCTTGAGCCATTGAAGGTCTATGGGTGAAATATCAGTAATTATTATTATTTCCAAATCAGCCAAATCTTTGTCATTATATACTGTCTCTCAGACAGATGAAAGAAAAATCTTTTTTCATATATTGAAGCATTTAAAGGTTTAGTGAGTGTGTTATAGTTTGTTATTAAATTAGAATAAAATTTTGTCATCTCTTAAAAGACGTCATCTCTTGTTCAGTTTTATTTTTAGTTATTTTGCTACTAATAACACACATAGAGGCCAAACTTTCCATCAGTTTCATGTAGTTCTTTGCATCAACTCCCCAATGATGGATTCTATTTTAATACAAGCTTGTTGTTGTTATTATTATTATTATTATTATTATTATTATATATTCAGGCCTTTTGTATATAC